>PVIH01004621.1:0-35810 GCA_004025045.1 Sigmodon hispidus
ACTACTCCCACCCCGGGGGCATTGACAGAAAGTGTGGACATAACGGCGAGGAAAAGGTCGTATAATTATATTAATGTATATTAATGTGTGATCATATTAATGTGTGATTAATGTGTTTGATGTGGATTGTGTATTTTGAATAAGCATCAGTAAAAGGTTATTGAACCGCCATTGAGTGTCTAGGCTTTCTGTCCAATTCGTCTCCAGCTGACCACTGGGGAAATGCCCGGGATTCTGCTCGTGACAACAGGCAAGGTTTTGGCTGTGTGTGCCAGAAGAATTCAGTAACTGTTTATAAGACAGTGCCTTTGCCTCAGTGTAAACAAGATCTGCTCTCCCAGATGCATAGAACTTTATATATTGGCAGGGCTCAATTAAGAAATTGAAAGCACTGTGAGGAAGAAATAGGCTCTGTTGGGGACTGTAGTTTTGAATTTTTTTATTTATTTTTTATTTTATATGAATTGGTGTTTTGCCTGCATGTATAACTGTGTAAGGATGTCAGATCTTGGAATTACAGACAGTTGTGAGCTGCCAAGTGGATGCTGGGAATCAAACTCAGGTCCTCTGTTCTTAACTGCTGAGCCATCTCTCCAGCCCCCTGTTGTTTTGAATTTAAGAGGCTGGAAGTGTCTTACTTTGGAGTGAGGGATTGTCACAAAACCAGTCTGTAACCGTAACCCTCCAGCCTCAGAACACTTCAGATGGCGGAGACATCTATCTAGTTTGCCACAGAGAGCTGTGCAATAACACAGCACAGCATCAAGACTCAAGTCCAAATAGCATTTACTTTCTCAGAAAAAAATCTGTGGTACTTCCTACAGGACCCTTCTTCTCTGCCAAAGAACATCTTTCTTTCTCCTCTCATAACTCAAAAGTGGGACTGGGGGGTTCTTTAGTGTTGTACTTACGGTTCCAGACTAACTAGACTAAAGAATGCTTTCAAGAAAATCCCAGTGAACTCTGAAAAATCAAATCTAATGGTTAAACATTTAAACTCAGAATTTGTCACTGTAGTGAGGGAAACAGATCCAGTGCTTTTTTTCAGCCCTCATTAGAAAGCCTTTCTCCTGCAGTAGATGGGCACAAATATAGAGACTCAGAGCTAGACATCATGTAGAGAACGAGAGGCCTTGGAACACTCAGCCGTCCATCAGACTCCTCTCATCAGAGCTCAGTGACCACCTAGGAAGAGGAGCCAGATAGGGTGAAAGACGCCCAGGGGATGGAGGATAACAGGAGGACAATCAACATGAGCATAACTCATATGAACTCACTGAGACTGAGGCAGCATGCACGGGGCTTGTGCAGGATGCATCAGTCAAAATCCTAGAACTGGAAGGAATGGTGGACACATGTCTCCATCTATATAGCAGAAGCTGACTCCAGTTGATAATCATCACAAATGGAAATTTAGTTTTTGGGGCTGGAGAGATGACTGGGTGATTGAGAGCCCTGACTCCTCTGCTGCAAGACCTGAGTTCAGTTCCTGGCACCCACATGGCAGCTCACAACTGTCTGTAGAGGATTCACTGGAGAAACACACTACTCAATGGTAGGCTGGATGCCCAGCAGTAGATGGACAACAGAAAATGAATTCAATGGCCTTTGGAGTTTCTTGCCTCAAGATGGATCTTCCTCCTCCTCCTTTAATCTTATTATATTTTTTATTTTATTTCATTCATTCATATAATTTTTCCCTCTCTCTTTTTAGCCTGAAGGTCCTTTGTTTCTATGTCTTCCAGTTTAGAGTTTTTATGGGAATTCCGAGTTTGTAAATGAGTGGGTTTCTGTGCCTGTATCTATTCCTTGTGCCTTTTGGTTTTTGTTTTTGTTTTGTTTTGTTTTTTCTTTCCTTCTGTTTGCTATGTCATATTCTGATTTGTTGGTTTTTGTTTTTGTCTTACTATATTTTATTTTATTATTATTCCTTAGGACCCTGATTTGGTTTGTTTTTTTCTAATGAGAGACAGAAAGGAAGTGCATCCAGATGGGGGAAGGTGAGAAGGACCTGGGTGGAGCAAAAGGAGGGGATTTAATTATCATTATTATTATTATGTATTTTGTGTGCATTGGTGTTTTGTCATGGGTGTTTCATCCCCTGGAACTGGACAGTTGTGAGCTGCCATGTGGGTGCTGGGAATTGAACTCAGTTCCTCTGGAGATTAGTGCGCTTAACTGCTGAGTCATCACCTCTCCAGCCAGGGTGGTGGTGGGGTTTAAAAACCTGAAGTTTAAAATTTAAAGTTTTTCTTTCCTATTTTAAATAATTTTACTAAAAACAAACACAAAAATAAAACCAACCAACCAAACAAACAAAATGAATCCCTAAGGAGCACCTTGGGGGCTGGGGGGGGGAGGGACCTGAACTTCATTGATTTTGCCACTTATTGGTATATTTGAACAAAATAAATTCTCTTGAAATTGAACATCTTGTTGAGCAACTTCACTAATTACAGTAGTCCTTCCTGAAGAGGAAGGCCAAGGCCTGTGCCCTGGCAGACAGTTAGCCACAGTTGCTCAGTAAGACAACAATTTAGTAGAGACAAACCCCAGGAGAGAAACTGAAGAAGTCTTGTGCATATCCAAACAGGCTGCCTGTGTTACCCTCAGCTTCATTAGCACATGAAAATGAGGTAATTGAATGTCCTTCAGCCTCCCATCAAGTGCCCAAATCAATCATTCATGGAAATTAAGTTTTTGATAAGAGGTGTTTAAACATTGTCAAAGACTTGTGAAGGTGTCATTCTTTCAGTCTTAAGAAAATTCCAGCCAGTACTCAGCTGCAGGGCAAAGATGAAGCCCTTAAAGGTGACTGGCTGCCATGAGTCCCTGGAGCCATGTATCAGGAGAGGTTTGTTTCCACAAAAATATTGACTTTGGGAGTTATTTCCTTCTTCACAGATACATCATGTGGACAGTTGTTTGGATAAGCTGTATAGAAGGATACATATTTTTAACTAAACACTTATTCCAAAAAGAATTTTTTTGCAACAAGGGCTTGCTATACAGCTCATGCTGCCATCAAACCATGTCAGTCCTCTATATCTTCAGCCTTCCCCACGCTGGGATTACAAACATGTTACCTAGTTGGGCTTATGCTATCAGTATTTCTTAACTATAACATAAATAGATATACATCTTAAACATGTATTTATTGTCTGCGTATGCATACACATGCGTGCATGTACAAATGCACAAGACATGGTGCATTTATTGAGGTCGGTCAGAGAGCGGCTTGTGAAAGTGGTTTCCTCCTTCCACCGTGTGTGTCCCTGGAGTTACACTGAATTCATCAAGCTTGATGGTAATTACGTGCCCTTGCCTACTAAGCAATCTCTTTAGCCCTTGCATGTACCTTTTGATGACATTTTGAAATGTTTTGATACACCTGTTCCAGGCCAGCTTGGTTACTGAAACTCATACATTAAAAGAAGGGTATCACACAGTTAGCATTGTGGGTATCCCCGCAGGTTATCCAAATATCTTCCCTCAAATCTGACAAAAAGAAACTTCCAAAAGAAAAGGATAAGATTGTGAATAATCTATTATATAACCTCACAGTCAAGCCCCACCCCTTTTAAGATATGTTATTTTCTAAGATATAGGGAGACTAGGGAATAAACTAATAGGAAACCGCTTGCTTCTTTTTTCCAACTATATTCTTGTAGCCTGCAAATATTTGCAAATCCTCAGAAAGTTACTGGGGATGTGCTTATCTTTCGTGCCACAAATATTAGTCTTTTAAACAGTATGGGTCAACATTTCCATTCCTTATTGTCTCATGAAAGGATTCTAAACAAAGAGGCCAATAACTTGTCAACAATCTGGGTTACCCGCTTCGCTTCAGTCTCCTAGCTCAGGTTTACCAAGCCTATACAGATTCACACTTAGAGTGGGCAGAACAGTGCAGTCCCAGCTGCACTTTTCCCTCTGCTGCTTCCTAAGAATTTGGCTACAACAAAAGAGTAGAGAGGTCAGGCTGTGGAAAGCCATAGAACCCCTCCCCTTTCCAGGTGGTTTAACCCTTGTGGGAGCCTTTGATCTGATGATCCCCAAACACATGCTCACATATTTTGTATTCCTGGCTATAGATTTCAGAAGGGGTGGAGAACATGATCCATAAAACAGAAAATGACTCTTTATACAAACAGTCAGTACATACTACTCAAAAAGAAGCAACCCCTTTCCCATCTGTGAGCTCCACATCGGCTCATACCACTCTCCTCTGCAGGAACAAACAAAGCAACTGAGGCCTACAAAGCTGGTCTGCTTTGAGAACCACATGCACTCATGTCCAAAAAGTGAGCAAGCTCTGACACGAAAGGCTTTTCCTACCTCTCAGATCCTTTATCTTTGACGTCATCAGGCTGGCCTGGAATATGCTATGTAACCAAGGATTGGTATTTCCAGCCTCCTGCTTCCTCTCCCTACAATCCATGCTGGTACTGCTGGGGTCATAAATAAGTATCATGATACCTGGTTTATGTGTTGTGGGGAGCTAGTATACTCTAGCTAGCCCCACACTTTCTTTGTAATCTACAGAAATCAGCAAGAAGACCTACAGCTTGATTGATCAAGAAGCCACCGAAAGGCCTTCTTGTCTAGTGGCTCAAAACACAAAACAAAAACAAAAAAGTGAATCAGTTTATCTAGATCAGTGGCTCTCAATCTTCCTCATACTGTGACCCTTTAATGCAGTTCCTCATGCTGTGCTGACCCACAACCATAAAATTATTTTGGTTGCTACTTCATAACTGTAATTTTGCTATGAATTGTAATGTAAATACCTGATATACAGGATATCTGATTTGCAAGCTCTGTGAAAGAACTGTTTGATTGCCAAAAGAGTTGTGACCGTGCAGATTGAAAACCCCTGACTTAGATGAATAACATTAATCCATCAAGGGAAAAAAAAATGAAGAAATTCTTGAGACAGAGTACACAATGAAACTTAGAGAAAGAAAATGAAGATATTCAGGGTAATGTTTCAAAATGTCTGAGGATGACAACAGAGTTAATATTAGACTCAATTCCCACAATCATTGGGTGTGCAAATTTAAGGAAACTGACAGGGCATACTTAATACCCCAAACAGTCTTTTTGTATTTGAGTTACATTAATAGGTACAATGCCTGCACAGAGGCCTCCACTTTCTTCTAATCAACTCTTTCCTTTTCTTCCTCCTAAGTAAGTTATTTTTAGAACTTCTTGGCTATAGGACTCATGACACATAGAAGTTAGTGTCATGTGGCTTGCTAGGAAATTCCCTGGTTTGTACTTATTATCTTGACAGTAATTATCCCTAATGCTCCATTTCACTCTCTAAGTCTTCCACTGTAGACAACAGATTGTATGATCACTTTAGTCACAGTATGTAAATATACATACAGTAGGTGAATGAATAAATGAGACACTATCTTAGGCTGCAACTATATGTTCTCATATAGAACTGTAAAGGGCATCTCTTGGTCTTACCAACTTGGAATACATAAATTAACTTAAACTGAAAGAAAAGTAGCCCTAAACTAACACTGTCCCACTTAAATAACCCTGGTGAATGCTCTCTCCTCCTTCCCTTGACTAAGGAACCCAGTCAAGTTAAGAACAAGAAATGGATGTCAAAATTCGGACCATGGGCAGGTGATTACAGATTGCACAGGTGCCTCCAGACCAACGGAGAAGTTACAGTAGGGAACAAACTGCCTGCTTTAAGTATTCTATCTTCTTCCAAAGTACAAAAGCAGTAACTAAGAAAACAACAACAAAAATCAAGAGAAATGAAAGCTCAACAAGTGCATTAAATTATACTGGAAAGTCACACTTGGTGAAGATAATGCAAAGATACTTCTAAATTTATATAAAGCAAAAAATATTTTGAAAAAACTGAACTTCTAAATATCTTACATTTTAATATTAAAGCTCATTTTCCATACTGTGTGTCTTAAAGATGAAATAATTCAAAATAAATTTCTAGTTAAATGAATGTATGACAATTCTAATTTTAATCATTTGTCTAGGATAAGCTTCTCATGAAGTATCTTATCTCCAGCAAGTCACCATTATCCAACCATGTCCCTAGAACACCAGCACCGTAGTAAGTGTTTCCAAGCAATTCTCTCGGAAGTTAAACATTAAATTAAGAAATTGAAATCTCATTAAGAGCCTCGTGATGACGTGAGGCCTGTTCAGAGCTTGCAAAGGTTAGATAGAAGGCCTTCTCAAGTAACACCCATTGTTCTAGCCCTGCCTAGAAACAAAAGGAGAAAAGAAAACCATTACCTGCTCTTACAACCACACAATCTAAAACTCCTTAGCTTAGTCAAACTTTCATGGGTTTTGTTTTGTTTTCAGTGAAGAAAACTTTCTGACTTGGCTCATGTACCAAAATTCAGGACAGCAGGCTTTAAGTTACTGTTTATTATCCACTAAAAAAATGTGTTTTAATTTCAGCAAAGATAAAATTATATAGAGAACATACTAAATACAATCAGCTTGAAATTCTGCAGAAACTTATTTGTAGATATTAGTGTCCTAAAGTTTTAGGAATGTTTTCTTCACTCTGTAAACAGTGCATGACCCTAAAGTTACAGGAAAAAGTAAAAGGCTGAGAAGGTTCTTCATTGAATGCACAACTTACCCATATGTGAAGCTCTACATTTGGTCCCCGATACTTCAAAACAAACAAGCAAATCAAGAAGACTCCAGCAAGGGATTCACTCTACCATAGTTAAAGACAAAGCAGCTTGTTTGCTGCAACAGTACAGATAGTGAAAAGAAAAGGTACATATATAAAGACATGTTTGACAAGTGATGGAGGCAGCTTTTTGTGGAGGCACACCTAAGAGATAGAAGCAGGTGAGTCTCTGAGTTCAAATCCAGCCTGGTCTACAGAGCCTGTTCCAAGACAACCAGGATTACACAGAGAATCCTTATCTCAAAAAATGAACAAGCAAACAACAACAAGAATCTCACTTATGTGTAGTCTAGGTGAACCACGTGCTACATGTGTGGGGTGCACACAGAAGCTGGAAGAGGGCATTGAATAACCTGGAGCTGGAGTTACAGGCAGTTGTGAGTCATCTGATATGGGTGCTGGGGTCCTTAAAAGAGTACCAGGTGCTTTTAGGGGCTGAGTCATTTCTCTTAGGCCATGGAGGTGGCATTTTTAAAGTGTAAGGAAAGGGTAAGAGCTTTGACAAACAGTGAATAAATATTCACTTATTAAAAAACTTAAAAATATATCATTGCATCTATTTTTTTCCTCCTTATTCTTTTTTTTTTTGGGGGGGGAAGGGGTGGTTATGTATGTACCTGGCTTGGAACTCACTATGTAGACCTAATGGCCTAGAACTCACAGATTTGCCTGCCTCTGTCTCGTGAGGGCTGAGTGAGCCACCATGTCTGGTCTAACTGTGCTTTTTAATAAACAAACAAAAGATACATTTTAGGTAAATTAAAAGCAAGATCAATATATTTCGTTATATTAAAATGAAAACTTCTGTATGTGCATTTATTTGGACAGGGTCTCACCCAGTCAGGCTGACTTCCAAATCTTTGAAGATGGCTTTGAACTCCTGTCCTTCTGCCTCTGCTGCTCCAGTGTTTGTATTACAGGTTTTTAATACATGCCTAAATGCATGCATTTTTTAAAAGATGTCATAAACAATGTAAAGCTAAGCCAGAGATAAAGAAATGTCGTGGAGCTAGAGAGATGGCTCAGAGGTTAAGAGCACTGGCTGCTCTTCCAGAGGATCTGGGTTCAATTCCCAGTAATCACATGGTGGCTCACAACCACCTATGATGACATCTGGTACCCTCTTCTGTACACTGTATTCATAATAAATAAATAAATCTTAAAAAAAAAAGAAATGTTGTATGACTAAGAAAGGAATTAGAATCCAGGCACAAAAAAAGATATCAATAATCAAAATAAATCTCCCAATACAAAATACAAGTTGTGGATAAGAATAAATGAATCAGAGCAGGTGGAAGACCTTTGTCCATCAGAAGAAGATAATCAAGTTCAACAGTTGTCAGAAAACAGACAACTCAGTAGGAGTCACTACTGTATGCCCGTCTGAAACTGAAAAGTCTTTTATCAATTGTGAGAGACAAGCTTGCTGCCAGTAACAATGATACAAACGGGTATAACTACTTTGAAACACAATTTCTAGACATTTTTCAAGGTTGAAAATATGCATATTAGATTGCTCTTCCAGAAGATCTGGGTTGAATTCCCAGCACCCACATGGCAGCTCACAACTGTCTGCAATGCCAGTTCTAGGGGACCTGACACCCATGGCAAAACACCAATACACATAAAATAAAAATAAATAAATTCTAAAAATCCCACAGAAAATATGCATATTCTGTGTCACCACAATTCCATTTCTGTGTGGTCTCTTAAAGAGACAGTCATTGCTGTATGTAAGGTGACACATCTGAGATTGTCACAGCAGCACAGCAAACATTACCAAATAGATAAAGTACTGAAACCTTCATTAATGGCACACAATAGTATCATTAATAAAATTGACAACATATATGAGAAAAGGAAATGGATACATTAAAAAATTGAGAATTAATGTCATGATTTTAAGCCAGGTGGACTGATTACTTGAGGTCTGATTCAGGAACAATTCAAAACTACTAATTTGGAAGCTCACTCCTTAGCACAGGCTGGTCTGGAATTTACTATGTGGCCCCTATCACCTGGGCTAACAACCCTCTTGCTTCTGCCTCCCAAGTGCTAGAGTTACAGATGTGCTCTTTTCCCTAATTTTTCCTTCTCCCTCCCATGCTCTCTTTTCCCCTCCCTCAATCCTTTCTTTGTACTGAGAACTGGACCCAGGACCAAGCACCGGTGAGGCAACTGCTTTAGCATTGAGCTATATTCCCAGTCCTACAAATCTTAACAAAGTACATTTTTTCCCTGGTCAAATGTGTGACAGAAAAATGAGTGTGTCCACCTAACTTAGAGGCTCATGCAGAGTCTAGATTTCCTATTGCTAAAGTCTTCCAGGTTTTAGATCAATTTATGTCAGGTACAGATAATACTTACTGTTAAATGTAGAGTAGTTTTTTTTAAAGCCCCCCCCAAGTATGTGTCATTTTAAAAGTATCTTTCTAGCTAACAACTGAAAGAAAAGGTTAATATTTAGCCACCAACTCCTACTTTGCTGTATTCAGAATACCATACTTGGACATTTCAAGTGTGAAATGCTGAGGAGCATTGGTGTTAGTCTGTAAGAACAAAATTGTTGGAAGCCTCCACGAGAAAAGAATTGAATTAGTAATAAAGGTATGTGAAATTCATTGGTCCAACCTACTTTCACTCTGCTGTTCCCTAAATTAATATAAGAGAGAAACCACCTAAATATATATGTTTCTAATAGAAAGTTTCTAAGCTCCAACAACCAACCCATTCACTCTGTAAGTTCTGTTTGAGCATGCAGTGCCATTTCAGTAAGTGAACTAGTTACAAATTGACTCTCTGCTGTCAGATGTAAATTAGTACTGCAGGTAGTGATTTTTTCTTTCCAATAATGACCTTAGTCATTACTAATATTTAAAGTATTCCTCCCAGTTTAAAAAGGCATATTTTTTTTTTTTTTGCAGTAGCAATGTTCAACACCCAGGCTTTTGTTCATATATTATCCACATATTGTATCAGAAGTCACAGAACCATTTTTAAAACTTCATTGGGGAAAACCTCACACATATTCTATTGAGGCAACTGGTTAAAGACAGGGTACTTGGTATCCAGAGCCTCCCACTATAGCTCTTTAGAACTCTGTAAAAGTTACAAGTAAATGAAGCTTATTTTTTGTGAGAAATTTTTTTTTCTCAAAATAAGGTACGTTTTGCAGGTAATAGATTATAATATACTAAATTTTTAATGTAGAACAATAAAGTTCTACTGAAATAGAAACTATATAATTCTTTGTAAAAATATACTCAGAAGCTTTAGCCCAAATACCCATTATAAAGTCCAGAAATCTGCTTCCCAATAATTGTTAGTAAGTTGTATTTTCTCCAATGACTTCATCATTCCCAACAGGGCAGGAAACAATTCAAATTTCCTTTTGAAATGCACAGGCTATGAACTTTTGAGGGCACTCTCTTGCTAACCTACTTCCTTTTAAGAGGACTGAGGAGTCACTGAGAGCAGAAGCCAGAGAACTTTCACATCATCACTTGCAGCCAGTAAGGAGATGGGCCTGGAGTAATTCCTAAATATAGACCAACACAGAAATGCCCGCAGATAACCAACAAATATTGTTTATAATGACTAAAATCACTTTATCAATTAAATCTTTACCCGAGTATAAGCCCAAGAGAGCAAACAAGCAGAAATAACTTAAAACATATTTAATTTAATCCTAGTCTAGCACTTCATGATGCATGAGGAAACTTGAGAATCATTAGATGATTAGGTCTTGTTTGTGAATGATGAGCACCTTCCATTTTTCAAAGAGACTTGTTTGTGAATACTGAGTTCCATCTTTGACATTTACTCTACCCCTATGCTCAACACACAAATAACACTTACATTATTCTGCTCACTTAGGCAGTTTCTATGCTCAGATCCCTAGCAGCTGTCAGTGGACAGTGTCCGGTACTGTTAAAGAAATCTGCAACTCCTAAAACAAACAGTATCATTTGTAGCGGAAGTTTGTTTTCTTGGTAACTTAAAGACAAATCAAGCCCACAGTGATGTGACTCCAAGGCACAAGGTAGTCTATTCGGTTAAAATAATGTTTACTTTGTGTCAGACACAAAGGATTCTAGTTATTGTCTGTCAAAGGTAGTAATTTTAATTCTACTTGCCCCTAAGAGACATGGTCACTAGAAAATGAGAACTAAAGAGGCTGCAGATTCAAATGGAGACGAGTCTTTAAGGAGCTACAGACCCCACAATGTAATGCTCTCTTGGCCTTTTAATGTTTAAAAAACATTTAAGACAAGCACTGAGAACCACAAAAGGGTGATAAAGTATTCTTAGACAGAACTGGGTTTTTTTTGCTAAACACCAAATAGATTTTGAAACATGGCATGCATTAAAACACTGTTCAAGTCATAAGAACTTTTGGCAGTGGATTTGTTGAGAACTGTAGCACATCTTGATTTCCTACATCTTCCGATGTCTAGAAAATGGATAGTTTATAAAGACAAATCTGAACCATGTAGCAGAGAGTCTAGACATGAAACTGTAAGAGGCAAGAGCCAGCTGCAGAAGAACACCCTGCTGGGTTTATCTTGATATTTACATTTATATTCAAAGTAGAAAGGCCCAATTGCTAATTTTACCACACCAAGTAAAGCTAGCAAATATCTCATCTGTTAGAAGATTATTACAGAAAATATGTCTTTATGTGTATATTTCAGGGCACTAAAAGTTTGGTAACATTAATTTGGATTGAATTATTCAAGTTTTCTTTTTTTTTTTTTTTAAACAGTTAGCTGCTTAACCATCTCTAGAAGACTCAAGTTTTGAAATAGAAAAAAACAAAGTTTAACTAACTAGGTACATGCTCTATTTTAAGAATTTCATTTTTTTTAACTAGAAAATATTTTGAAATTTGAATTTCCTAAGACCTGAGAGGAATTTAAAGAGGTCCATGAAGGAATGAGGCCGCAGATATTCTACGGAAAGGTTTTTCAAGGCAGAACAAGGAAGT
This sequence comes from Sigmodon hispidus, assembly GCA_004025045.1. Classification (NCBI taxonomy): domain Eukaryota; kingdom Metazoa; phylum Chordata; class Mammalia; order Rodentia; family Cricetidae; genus Sigmodon; species Sigmodon hispidus. The sequence goes on from PVIH01004621.1 coordinate 11,685, forward strand.
GGTGCTATTACCAGACTCTGGAACAAATGTTCCTCGTGGTTTTGTACCACAATGTTTAAAAACATCATATTTTAATTTCAGGCCTTATAAACTAAAGATGTCCCCCCAAACTAATTACACTATTATTTTGGATCAGAGCTTGTGGCTGACAACATCTGTTAGAAACTCAATTGTGCTTCCTAATTAAAGAACCAAGTCTAGTTGATGAAAAAAAGAGTTTAATTCAAAGGGAGCTGTAATACTGTGAAAATATCCAAATAATTTTCTTCCACAAATATTCTCCCTGGGAGAAAGAGGCTTTCAGTGGGAACAGCTTCCCAACCTTCTGTATAGAGTATCTACTGTACATTTCATTATTTTTCCCATTTACTGGGTCTTTCCTGTTACTTCCCAGCTGAAGACTCACTTAACCAATTGTTTTCTGCAATTTGCTGCTTTATTCAGTAATGACAAAAGCAAAGCAATTTCAAGCCAGACCTTTCCCTTTTCTGATTATAATGGCCTGTTGCACCAAAGCATTTAAAACTTTAAATAGTAATCTCTTTAAGATTCCTTTTCAAATGGAAAGGAAAAAAAAAAATTAAACCCTATCCAAAAACGCCCAGCCTGGTTGTGAAAGAAGCAGCCCATGGTTCATTGATCCCATAGCGAATGTGACCATGCTGGCTAGATTCTCAGAGCGGGCACCTGTCCAAACCATCCTCTGCCTGTGCCTAACCTATGCACTTGCCAGGAACCGAGAACCTGAGGAGGTGAGGTGAGGCTTTTACGGAAGAAAGTGTCATTGTGAGTTGGACTCATCACTCTGGATTTCAAAACCGGGAAAAAGGCGAGGCTGCTCAGGGTGCCACGGGGCCCCATCTCTCCAACCTGGCGTCCCCAAATCAGCACGTCGCTATAATGCTCACAGATTGCGAGGGCTCCAGAGCTCTGGTGGCCCCGACTCTGGGCTAAGGCTGCCTTACCTCAGGCAGCCTGCCTGGCTAGCTCACCATTTATATATAGCTTTAAGCCCAGCCATCCAAGCCGCAACAACGTTTAGGATGTGACAGGCAGCACCCTAACCAGGGACAGCTGGAGGGCCCCGCCAGGAGCCCTGGAGCCTAGGGGACTCCACACTGAAGGGCGCCCCTTTGGGATCCTCCTGGTTTCTCTCAGCATCCGAAGGGATGCGACCTCCCTCTTTGGGTGATGGGACTTTAAAGAAAGGAGCTTTAGGTCAAAGAAGACACACAAAAGGTGTTTCTCCACTCTCCGGTCTTGGGATCGTTAGCGTCCTTGCAAGATTGCAACCCCCAACACACACCTTTTAAATAAATTGCGCAATCTAGTACAGCGTAATGTAATTAAGAGCCGCTAGTTCTAAATTCCCTTTCCAGTTTGTGTCTTTGACAAATGGCGGGAGAGTCGGCTCTAAGTCCCCTCTTCTCTTCGTCTTACCTGGTCCCCTGGCCTCCCACCAGGCCTGGATGTCTTAACAGCGACTGGGACGCCGCTACAGCCTCCATCCCCATCCCCAGAGTCGGCCTGCTCTCCGCCTTCCCTGTCCCGCTGCTCCCAGGAACTTGCGCTACTGACAGATTAAAAGTGGTTCCCCTAGTTCAATTGTCACAGGCCTTTCAGAAACTCGGACATTATATTAAGTTTACGTTCCAAAATAAGGTGTATCCGACCCTGCGTTTTATTCATCAGTGGGTGACGCGGAACTCGACATATCCTTTGAACAGAATGTAGGTATATATATCCAAATGTCCCTTCCATCTCGTTTTAAAAGCTTAAAACCGTGAATACCGTCAGAAGATGTGCTTACAGGTGAAGCAGCAGGAGATTCCCCACTGATTCACAATCCCAACAATGGGCGTCTTTTCCCACACTGATATCCTGGCTTAAACACCACCCCTGGCTCGACTTAGAAATCATTTTCCTAAGGTAGCAAAAGGAACATTTTTTAAAGACCTTCCGTCGTCCACTGCTCTTCACAGTCACAAGTGGCACACCTGCGCAGCCCGGGCAGCTCCTGAAGACCTCCAGCTTGAGAGCTGCAATCTTCTGAGTGGCACGTTCGGTGCCCCAGTAAACTCCGAAAACAGGCAACTTCAATGAAAGCAAACTAAGCTTTCTCGGAGAAAACTTCAAGGCAGCTACAATCTGTCTCCGGTTACACAAACATACCTAAGGGCAGGTTGGAGTGTGACGAGGGCCTGGAGGGTGGGGGTTTGTCTGCTCAGAGGAGGCTGAAACCAGTTTTCTCATTGTTATTTAGCTAAGAAAAGCTAGCTTTTGTTTTGTGGTTGATATTGGGGGTGGGGGGTGGGGGGGATGCAGTAGCCACAGTTAAAAGTTCCCAGGCGTCTTTGAGATTAGGACAAAACCTAACTTCAAGTGAGGACTTTGGTTCTTTTAAATTACAACACCAAATCAAGTGTAAAGATTTTGCGAGGGGAAAAATAAAAAGATCCAGTCATTTAAAAATATTTTAAAGAGGGCAAATTGGGTAGAGTGCTTGCTGCCAAGTCTGACGCTGGGTTCGGCTCCACAGAGTGGAAGGAGAAAACCAAATTTTACAAGTTCTCACCGTGGAACAGTAACTCCCCCATCCCGCACATAAAACTAATTATACTTTCAAAATATTCCTAATTACTGATATTGAATCCTGTTACCTGTCCCGTATTTCTGTAGCCCAGTTCCCTTCAGACGTCTGTCAAACTAAGAAAAGTGGCAACATCGGTACTCACTGGGTCCTGCCCTGGGAAACACAAGTTTCAAATTCTGTCCAATTAGTTATCACTGTGCATATTTGTTTTAGGGGAAGGAGGCATACAGCCCTAGGTCCCTCCGCAGCTTGCAGGGCAGAGCAAGAAACTGAGACCCTATCTTTTGTGGGCCCCTTGGGAGCCACACTTCTGCAAAGCAAAGGCACTTTCCCGGGTTAGCAGCTATCGCAGCTGATGGAAGGTGGTCCACACTCCCCAGGAGCAGCGGGCCTTGACGGTCCAACAGTGGAAATGTACGTGTGGGGCGAGGTGGGGGCCACTGTGAGCGTGGGGTCCCGAAGAACCAGCCTGGCCAACTGGTCTTCACTCAAGCCGACCGGGGCCTCTGGGATTGGACTGCGTCGAACCACGTGACCAGCTCAAGGCCGCTTGCGCCCCGCCCCGCCCCTTCCTAGCGCTCTGCTCAGCACTGAGCGTGCCCAGTGCTCACTTTCACTTTCTTCACTGGAGGTTCACGCACGAATGATAATTTCCTAGGGGTTTTGTTGGTTTGCTTGCTTTTGTTTTATTTTTTTGAGACAATCAGAGCAATAAGGAGACTTCAGACGAGAAACGAGTCACATATGTTTATGGGTGTTGTTGGGGTAGGTTTCTTGGGGAGCAGTCCTAGCCTAGAAAACTGGACTGCTAGCCTTAGAAGGGGCACAGCTGTTTGAGCCTGTGTGTGTCCATGAAATGTTCTGGGAAGTGACACCCGCCACCGGGGCTTAGCAAGCAAAAGTCCAAAGCAGGTGAGAGCTAAATCCTGCAAGCCTTGATTTAGTGTTCCTGAGGAGAAACACCTGCCAGCTGTTCCTAGGTTAGCTGAAGTTAAGGGCTACTTGTTAGCCCACGCGGGGTGCCTTGGTCGGAACTGGTGCAGCAAAAATGCAAAGAATGGTCTCTGATAGTTCTGCGATCAATTGGTGACTCAGAGAAGCTACCCCAAAAGAGTGCCCACGCACTCCCCAGCTCTTCCCTCTAATCTGTCCGTTCAGCTGATCTGCTCCTCCCAAGGTCCTGAGGAATCTCACCTTCAGGAAGTCAAAAGTCCAGGTCGTTTGTTCTTTTTATTACACAAGCGTTATTTTATGTTTTGTACATTTTACCTGTGAAGCTCTGAGACATAGCATCAGACTACCTCACTCTCTTGTTCATTTCTTTCTTGCATAGTACCCTCATCTTTAATAATCCGGGCAAGTTGTAACAAAACGATTGGGTTTTAGAAAGAAAATGGCTTTTCCTACTTTGGAAACATGACAACGTGATATTTAACAAGTTCTGGACTAAGCCTTTTTTTTTGCTTTCCTAAAGATTAGCAGTGGACAATTATCTAGTACAGTTTCTGGCACAAAAATAAATGCTCAATAAATTATTATTGAAATTAGGCTACACTTCCTCCTAGGGAGGTTTAAGTGTAGTAGTGCCCCATCTCTGCTTTATTTTTATGTATAAGTTTGATTAGGGAGAAAGCAAAACTCATAAAACAATTTGCTTCAATTATATGTTGTGATAAGTAACTTCCACTGACTAATTACATGTCATTTTGAAAGTATTTCCTCAAGTTTGTTTTGAATATATAATATTGCCTTTGAATTTCTCTAATTTCTCCCATGTACTTTTACAAAATGAAAGAGTCTGGGCTTCTATTACTGGTTATTTCATAGCCAAACATGGTGACTTTTGGGGGGAGACATTGTTATTTTCTCTGGGTGGTTAGCTGAAAGCCTTTCATAAAGTGAAGTCTAGAGTAAGAACTAGTTACATTCCTTTTTGCTATCTGGGAAAAAAAATCATACAAACAGATATATAAATTCTTAATTTAAAAACAGCCTGGTTTGGGGACTAAGTATATATGGAGGCCATGAAAATTGTTTTCTCTTTAAAGCTAGTATAATTACTGTTTGGTAGGGAAAAAAAAAATCTCTGGCCTAGGGATATAATTCAGTATTACAGTGCCTACCGATTAGCATACATAATGCCCTCCCCTGGTGGGATCCCTGGGGGAAGGGGGAAGGGAGAGGGAGGTCTGGGTTATAACCACTTCACCACCATTGTAACTGTCACTTAGTTCAAACGCCCCCCCCCCCACTTACCTATTGGGCAACTCTGGGGATTGTCCTGGGAGTTCTTCCTCCTTTGTGTCAGCCATCAAGATCTGCCTCGGTTAAGATAATTACACCTGGGATGTGTCCCTTCCTCTTTCCCTCTGTCCCTTGTCTTGCTCCCCTCTCTCACTGCAGCAGCATCAGCACTGTCAACTTCTGCCCTTACAATTCTCTTCAAATCCTTTCCTCCCGTGATTTATCTAAAAAGCAGATCTGAACATGCCACTTGCCTTTAAAGCTCCCCATTACTTACCAGATAAAATCTAAGCTCTTCGCCCTAGCATTCAGATCCTCTTTAGCACTCTCCAGCTTTACCTCTCCGTACTTCCTGCCCTGACTGCATTCCAGCCACACTTCATTCATTCTGTACTAGTGCGTGTCAGCTGCTGTGCTTGGCACTCTGGATACCTGAAGGGACAAAACACACCTTTGTTCTCAGACTTATGTGTTGGTGATGGGGGGTTGACAGTAAACAAACAAACAAAACCTAATAAGTATATTTTATAGGGTGTACGTAGGGAGGGTAATTTTAGATCCTCTGATTAGGATTGTCGTTACTGCAAATATGACATTTGAGTAAAGACATGAGACAGTGAGCTACATTGATATACAGGAAGAGTATCTAGGCCCATGGAAGCCAGAGCAAAACCCCAAGATGGATGGAAGCGGGCTTGCCACTCAAGGAGAGAAGAAGAAAGAAACAGGTGAAGAAATCAGGTTGAGTCTACCTAATCCCCCAAATACAAAATCTGAAATACTTTAAAATCTAAAACTTTAAATTTCAATATGGAAAATTCTGTGCCTGTGATAGGTTATAGTAAGTAGGTAACCTAACTAAAAAAGATTATAGAAAGGTATTTTCAGTCTATGTAATAAGTTATTTATGAAATAGAAAAGAATACCATATTTAAGCCACGAGTGGCCTTTAAATCCAGAGTGAGGAGGCAGAGGCAGGCAGATCTCTCTGAGTTCATGGCTACTCTGGTCTATATAGGGAATTCCAGGCCAGGCAAGGGAACGCAGTAAAACCCTGTCTCAAAAAAAAAAAAAAAAAAAGCAGAAAATAATTAAAATAATATTGTGTTTTGATTTCACCCCACTCCCAACTAGACATTCAAAGTTTTCCAAAACCTAAAGTATATCTTATTCCAGATAAAGGCTACTTAACTTATAAGAGGTGAGGCCTGAAGAGAGAGCAGGAGATGAGTGAACTTTGAGGCAAGTTCTCACTAGATCTTATAATAATTTAGGGGGGGTGGTCAGCCACTGTGGTCACATTCTCCCACACAAATCATCATGTGCAGACTTTGAGCCTCTAATCATGTTACTTTCTGTTTTAATTGTACCGCTCTTTCTACTTGTATTGCTACTGGGTGCTGCTCGGTCCCCATTTTGCCATATTATTTAAGAGACATGGGCATCTGCAGCACTCATTCCAGGCTGTCAAATACTTCAAGAATTAATGACAATAACATTCATTTGTAGAGTAGCTATGCATGTCAGACACACATATTTATTCCTAAAACAACCAAAATGGGAAGTTTGTGATACAGGAAAAGAAATGAGGTTTTACTTATCTAAGGTCACACAGCTAGCGTTTGAGCTGGGTGTCAAGTCAAGGTTCACTTTGGAGACTTTCTCAGAAGACTGAATAAAAGAGATGAGAGGATTTGGTTTTGGTTTTGTTTCTTGCACTTGGCTTCTTGTGCCAAAGTCAGAAGAAGAAACAACACACCTACCTGTTTTAGTAAGCCTATTTGTTAAGTTATTAAATATTGAATAAAAATCTAGTGCTTACTAGATACTTACAATACAATGCTGAGCAAAGCAGAGTGAATCTTTGCCTTCTGCTGTGTAGGATGACGGAAGGGAAAAGGCACAATTCTAAGCACACAATCCTTAGGGCAGAGGCAGCTCCTGACCCAGCTGGAGAAGATGTCGCCCGAGAGAATATTCACCAGAAGATGATTTTAAGTGGACTGTCCGGCTGTTCAGTTCAGAAGCAGTTCAGAAGAGGAAGGACCTAGCGAATCGTGAATGAAAAGCATTTTTCACAAGCATATATGTGGCAGTAGATGTTATTGAAAATAAATCAAAAGAATTTTTCTTATATCTCTTCTGTTCAGCTTTTAAACTTTGGCTAATATTAGTGCTTCCCCCCCCCCCAATCTGACTGCAGTCTTTTGGAACACAATTTAAAGCAGAAACTTTTCACCTTTTGTTTTTATCTTTTTGGTAAGCTATGTGACCTGTTTATTTGACTTAATGTAATATGTCTGTTTTAGGAATAAATTCCAAAACTATGAAATCTGAGGGTTTATTCAAATTATTTTGTTCTGTTGGAATTTGGTGGTGTGTTGCTTCCTTGGCTGGAGTTTCAGGACTTGTTAGAGTACAGTTCTACAAACTATGCTGATAGGAAGGAAGGCTGGTGCTTGATAATTTTTAATTACTGCTCAATGGAAGAAATAGCTCAGGAAACCATGAAAGGTGGTGTGATTGAGACAGGAAGAGACCAGACTGGGAAACCAAAGACCCAAATTCAGAAAGTAGCGTTTTTGAGTTGGTGGGAAATTAATAGGTTCCTCTCTACAGTTTTCCCCCGGTTTTCAAATGAGGCTATTGTATCTGCCACCATAGTAGCTCTAATGTATGACTTGATTTTTCAAAATTAAGAATTTAAGGATGAAAATGGTTACTCAGACGACTTGAAGCTAGCTGGCTGTGGCAGTGGCAGCAGAGCAGTTGTTTTTAATAAGAAGATGATGGGGGAGATCAAAGAAGGCCAGGGGTCAGGATGTGGGAGTGAGTCCTCGTTACTGTGAGCTGCTCGGGAGGGGCTGCAAGATGGAGATTAGGGAGGATGAAGACCTTCCCTTTGGTTTCTCTGATCTAGCCTTGGGTGATGAGAGCCCCTCTGGACAAGCGTCAAAGAAAAGACATGGTTAACTGGGCAGTAAAAAATAAAATCAATGGCTCATAAATACTAAGTGTTTTAAGCTTACATTTCTCCTAGATTAAAAAAGAAACAACACAAGAAACGCTTAGCTATTGCAGTTGTCCTCTGCAGCTTGTAAAACACAAGTTTCCCTAACGGAGGGAGCCAAGAGCAACGTGTCTCAGTTGCAGATAGGAAGACAATATTGTGATGATTCAAAGACTTCTGGCAAATGCATGTTTTAAGGTTTTAAAGTGTGCCCCAGAGGAGGAGAAAATATGCTGGAAAAAATAGTCATAAAGTACTTTTTTATGTTAAGAACAAAAAGACAGGAAATGTTTTTTCCCCTTCCAAATATTGTTGTGTTTTCTCCATCTGGTGTAATAAAACAAGGCAGATATGTTATACTCCACTGTTACACAAAATTCTACCAACAGTACAGTTGGATGCTGGAAATCAAGGGTCTCTGATGCAGTAGACATGTTCCTATTGCCTCCTCCCTCCTCAACACTGCAATGACGAGTAAACCGTAGTGTTTTTTTAACATAGGAAGTTTTCTTTTTGAATGATGGAATTACAGAAGTACAGAATTGTCATTATTATGTCTAAAGAATCTACAGTCTTCGAACTTCCTTCCAAAACATTTTTGCCCTAATTACATTTTTGTCGGTGGTTTGAAGAGCCCAGGATAACCCAAGGGAATGATTTCATTCTAATTGCATCCTTCCTTTCCCAGGAGGTCTGTGTCCCTTTCATATCTACCAAATTCACTCGATCCCTTAATTAACTGTTGTCCACTTTTCAGTGAGAGGAAAACCAAGCAAGTAAACAAAGGCCAGCCAAATCTGCCTGGTTCCTTCCTTCCTTCCTTCCTTCCTTCCTTCCTTCCTTCCTCCCCCCCCCCTTTCCTCTTTCCTTGAAGAGGTAACAAAGTTTGTGTATTCTTTCAGTCAGCTCCAGTTCTTTCCAGGTCTCCAAATGTAATACAAAAGGCTGTGTGTATGTGTGTGGTAGCTGAGGATACAATGTTCCCCCAACTTCCAAACTTTGGGTGCCCTTAAATGTTGGATATCTTCGAGGCTAAGATCTTTAGCTGGTACCCAGTTTTGAAGAGACTAGTGGTTCCTGAAAGGCACTGCCCACAACAGCCACATTAATTTCTCCATTGTAGGACCTGGTTCTCTGGGGGGGGGGGGTTGGGGGTGGTTGCATTTCTACAGGGCCCAGGGCTTCAGTGAAGAAGGATTCCCAGCCCTGCACCGCTCCTGTGAGAACGACTTTCTGCACGGTTCCGATGCTGTCTTCAGTGGGTGGAAGAAAGTAAATCCGAACTCCGTGTTCATTTCTCCCCCTTTCAGACATCTGAGAGAGAGGTGACAGTAGAGGGGAACAAACACGCTTTCCTTTGAGCCGGTGACTGGAGGGGCAGATGCGGGTGGACATGCTGCCCCGCAGCCTCTCGCATCCGCTCCACGGGGACTGGATGCAGGTGGTGGCCGCTCAGCGGGGTGGGATGCAGGCTGCCAAAGGGCGGGGTCGGCGGAACAATGCTCCTTTACTGCCAGACCGGCAGGATGGGGTGACCTGGCCAGCCCAGCTCTCAAACTCTTTTCTCACCCTGTACCCTCACCTCACCAGCCTGCCAGAGACTGCTGTTTCCCAGGTATGAGTTTTGCCAAACTTCCTTAAACCACACCTTCAGTTGTGGTTAGTCAGCTGCCCACTTGGGCTGAACGTGGCACAAGCTTGTTATCCCAGGACTCAAGGGGCTGAGGCAGGAGGATGGGGAGTTTAAGATCAGCCTAAGATACATTGGGAGACCTTATCTTGAACAAACAGAAACAACAAAAGAAAGAAAACAAAAGCCAAAACAAATAATGGGAGAAAGAAAACCCGAACCCCTCACAAAAGCGCAACTCAAAATCACTGCTTCATTGGACATCTCTGCTTCAACATCTAAAACACCTCAGATTTAAAGCTTTATCCTCTTGGACAGCATTTCCCCCTTCAGATTTTCAATAGGTCCAAAAATCTTGGAGCAATGAGGACTTCCTGATACCTTAACTCATACTCCAAATGGACCCTGCTACTGCTTGGGCTTTCTCTGTTGACCTCTCTCACATAGATGCTTATGGCAGCTCCTTGATTGTCTTCCTCTTCCTGGTAACTTTGCGGCTTAGGGAACTCCTAAGAACTCCTGTGCCCACCTCAGAGAACACAGCTTGCCTGCCCACTCTGGTGGGCAGCTTACCCAACAGCTCTTAGATGTTTAATAGAAGACCCTGAAACTCAGCTTGTTTGAGGCTTTGCCTAATCTCCTCAACCCACACTGACTTTCCTCCTTCTCCTGCCTCGGGTGTGCACTGCTGATCTCTCTGCCTAGCTCCTCCCCAGACACGACTGAGCTTCTGTTCTTTACTCATATGCCATATTGTGGGGGTGCTCAAACATTTCTCCTTTCTCACTCTCTCTTCGTCTCTTGAGGGAACTTAACTTCTCATACAAAATTACTTCCCCCTCTTAGAGTGCTTCCCATCTCAAGAGTGTAAGTAATCTATTGGAGAGGAGGAATGTTTTGGTTTTAAATTCTTTTGTCTTACATTACCCAACACATGGAAATCACTCAATAAATAGTTGTTTCAATAAAATTAGGGACAGGAGTGGCTTCAATATATTCTATGACCTTGGACAAATTATTTAATTGCCCTAAACCACAGTTTTATCAGTTGTAAAATTCTGGCATCCTCTAGGTTTCAGAGTTATCAATAAAAGTTAAGTAGCATATAACACACTAGACATAAAAGAACATAATATTAGTACTTATAGTGTCACAATAATATTGATATATGCAGGCTTGACTTGTGAAATATGCTTGATATATCTGTAGATTTTGAAAATATATAGAAATATATGTAGCACTTTACCCACCTATCTTAGTCTTTCCTTTTTGTCTGTAGTATATAGTATCTGGCTTAGATTTTTATTATTGACATTCCTTGGTGCCTGGAAGTGTGTCATTTTTGTGGACTCTGAGGGGAAAGTTCATTCAGAAGGCCTGAAAAGCCTCCCATTTACTCTCTATTACTTGCTTCATGATAAGCCCATCTCTTCAAGGAAGAAAGGAAAGAAAAGAGGAATGGACAGATTTGAGTTTTCCCCTTTATAATTTCATCATTCATAAATAATACAGAGTGTTTTATCTTAATGTACTAAGTATACTTCATGTATGCCTAGTCCCCAAAGAAGGCAGAAGAAGGTATTAGATCCCTTGGAACTGGACTTTTAGACAGTTGTCAGCTGCCATGTGGGTGCTGGGAATTGAAAATGAGTCCTCGGAAGAGCAGCCAGTGGTGCTCAGTGTGAAGCCTCCCCCTACCCTGCTTTTCCTATTGTTTGTTTTCTATCTAGGGTGAGTAGACATCTGTCCACAGCACTCCAGAAAGTGTCACAGGGTGTATCTTGAGCAGAAAAATAGGTCCTGGATAGGAACCTATTAGCTACTGAGGCTTTCTCCATTATCCCTCTATAAGACCTGGTTTCACCAGAGCAGACAAAAAAGATACACAGGTCAGGCTGGATACTGGTTATCTGGAAACTTTTCCATTTAAAAATTTGGTTTAGACAACAGAAATTAATTTTCTCTTAATTCTGGATTCTGGTGGTGTAGGGCCCAATCCACGTCAACAGGTCTGCTTTCCCCTGAGGCTGCTCTCTAGCTCACAGATGGCTGTCAGCCTGCTTACTGTGACTGATGTTTTTCCTCTGTGTATTTCCCTCCAGTCTTTCCAGGGCAAAAGGGCTACAGGGGTTGGAGGATGGAACTTAAACTTCCATCAGCTGGAGATGATCCTATCATGATGCCCACCAGCTTTCCAGCCTGCATCCTAGGCAAACTCCCTCAAAAGTTGGGGAGTGGGGTGGTGGTGGTATGTGTGTGTATATGTGTGTATATGTGTGTGTGTATATGCGTGTGTATGTATGTGTGTCTGTGTGTGTATATGTGTGTGTATGTGTATTTATGTGTGTGTGTATCTGTGCATATATGTGTGTGTGTATGTGTGTGTCTATGCATATATGTGTATCTGTGTATGTGTGTGTATGTGTATCTATGTGTGTCTATGCATATATATGTGTGCATATATGTGTGTTCATGTGTGTCTGTGTATGTGTGTGTATGTGTATTTATGTGTATGTCTATGCATATATGTATGTCTGTGTATATGTGTGTGTGTTTATGTGTGTCTGTGTATATGTGTAACTATGTGTGTGTGTCTATGCATATATGTATGTGTACATGTGTGTGTATGTGTCTGTGTATATGTGTGTGTATGTGTATTTATGTGTGTCTATGCATATATGTGTGTATATGTGTCTGTGTATATGTGTGTGTATATGTGTATCTATATATGTGTGTCTATGCATATATGTGTGTATATATGTGTGTGTGTATGTGTTTGTGCATATGTGTGTGTATGTGTCTGTGTATATGTGTGTGTATGTGTGTCTGTGTATATGTGTATCTATGTGTGTGTGTCTGTACATGTGTGTATATATATGTATATGTGTATCTCTCTGTGTGTGTCTATGCATATATATGTGTGTGTATGTGTATTTATGTGTGTGTGTGTGTCTATGCATATATGTGTGTGTGTATGTGTGTCTGTGTATATGTGTGTGTCTGTGTATATGTGTATCTATATGTGTGTGTCTATGTATATATGTGTGTGTGTATGATTTGGACAGCCGCTCCAGCTCTACTGTGTTCTTCCTTTTATCTTGACCACTGCTGCCCTAGCTTGCTCACTCACCAGGTTTTACTCATTATGTGACACCCCACCTCTGCCTGAACCATGCAAGTAGGTCAGCAGGTTTCCTTGATTTCCTTCCAGTTCCTAGGGCAGAGTCTGGTGCACTCAGTCACCTTCAAATTCTTGATGTGACACTGAGCTTAATTCTGCCAAGCGGTGCTGACAATAATCAGATAATATTAAAGGTATCACCTCATTGTCACAACAGCGCCTAGAGAGAGGTGTGTCTGTAAGTCCCACTTCCCAAATTAAGAGAGGAGAACAGTAGGGCAAATAACTTGTCCTACTTATAACACAGCAGCTAATAAATGGTGAACCTAAATATAGAAGCCACATTCTGGGCCCAGAGCCCAGGACCCAGGGTCTTAGACTTCCATGGAAAGACAGCAAAGGAGTTGAAAAGTCAGAGACTGCCACATCTGAACCTCCTTTCATGGCCTTCTCTGTGGATGTGGCCTCCTTCCAGCTCAACTGCCCCAAGACAGCAACAGGTCTGGCATTTTAAAAGCCATCTCCCAGAATCTCTACTGGTACCCAAACAACTCAGTCAGCAGAGGAGCCACCAAAGGTCACACCCACCAGGGCTGTGGGTTTCCCCAGCCATGCTTGGCCTTTCTTGGGATCCCCTCAGAAGATTCCCCACACAACCATCACATGTGTCAGGAAACTATACATCGGGAACTTCGGCTTTGGGAACTGAGAATCCCATGGCCAGTGTAGTGAAGTGCCCAGAACACACAGGGGCCACAGCTCCAGACTCAGGCTGGCCCAGGCTCAGAGTTCTAGGTAGAACTGAGCTTGCAAACTAGGATTCCGGACTGGTAGTCACACCACTTACCCGGTTTTCTTTTTTGCCACAGCATTTAAAATAGGGAACCTGGGTAGTAAACAATTTTACTATGTGGAATCATGAATTCACAGGAACATCTGTTCATTATTTCAGGTTACTACAGGGATCCCAAAAACGTAACTGCTCATCTTGCAGGCTTCCAGGAAAATGTGAAAGTTAAAATACCTGAAAATTCTGATGATTTCTGTGCTGATACGACAGTTAAATCATTGACTTGCCCATCACTGCCAGTACAATAATGGGACAACTCAACAAAGAAGTACGTCTTCTATGGTTCTGTTTTAAAACTCAAAAACAAGCAGCCTGTGCTTTATACTCACAAATTACAGTTCAAATTTGAGTTCACTTTAATTATCTTAAAAATGTAGACATTTGTCTCATGCTGAAGTTGTATGTCTAGCAACATTTTTGTCCTTTAGACATGTTAGATGATGGATTCAAACAGAAATCCCAATATTTTTTTTCTTATTGAGTCACTTTTCTTATTTTTTAAAAGGAAGGATTATTTTTAAATGAATTATGAATAAAAAGTAATTAAGATGTTTGGCAAGCCTGTGGTAAAGTGTAATAGTGTGAAGAAGATAAAGATAGATTTTAGCTTCCTTTCTTGCTCGTTACTCACTCTCTTGATGTGGTCCCTTACAAGGCCCTTCAGGGTCCTGAGCCTCAGGCTCTCCATCTATTACAAGGGGGATCAGCTTGCCATCTACATGCCTCCTGGGGGTGTTGTAAGGGTTAATGAGATATGTGGTGAGCACTTTGATTCTAGGGTGAATGACCCTGTACAAATAAAGCATGATTATAGATCAGATTCATCTTTGATTCATCCAAATAAATGGGTCTTCTCTTTATTAACTGTCTTCCTTTTAAAAATTTTAAATTGAGCCGTCTGGTTTTATTTAAATTCAGTGTTGTGGTATTTGGTGCTGTGGCATTCAGTGTTATGGCAATGTACAAAAGTCCTCTGAAAGTTCTGTCCATAGATACTAACTTGTTTTCCTCATTATGCTAGCCAATGTATTTATTCAACAATTATCTCTCTCTCAGAGACTTAAAAGTGTGCTAAGGGAGCATACAAAGATCTGGTTATATACATCTAGCACCTTCTAGTCACTGTCTTGTTTAATCCTTATAACAACTCACTGAGATGTCTATATTATCATTTCGGTGCATAGAATGCAAGCAGAGGACTTTCTGGTGTTTTACATTTCCATGTAAAACCCTGAAGACACAGAACCAAAGAAGTGACATCAGAACAGTGTAACTTTTGAGGTCATTTGTAGCAAGAGGAAAATACTTCTTTGAAACTTCTGATGGACATCTATGGTCAGAAAGTTTTTTTCAAAAACTTTTTTGGCTAACATTGTGTAGCAGGTATGGGATTATGGGATTTAGCTATGTGAATTGTTGAATATCTTAGACTAGGTCATCCTAAAATCTAGATGATGGATTAGGGAAATATTACATATTAGCAAACTATAGGGACTTAGGGTGACCAAATGTTGGGAATAGAGCTCCTTACTACCACTTCTTCAAGCCAAAAGAAAAGAACCATGGAAGGTTTTGTGTGCTTACTGCCTGATTTTTCAAAAGTTTCCTAGAAGACAAAAACCTTAAGAAGTATAAGTAATTGATTTAAACTTGTTTTAAGTATTAAACTGTTTCTGATCACATCTAATAAGCACTACTTTGGAGTATATTCTGACACTTTCTGAAATCTGATACATTTGAATAGAAATCCTGTAGATTTTAGACAAGATTGTAGAGGAAAATGCAACACAAAGTAATCTAGCCAGTAGATAATTCACAGACAAAAATTTGAAAACTAGAAGGGTTCCTATTCTTTATCTCACAATGAGGTCCTATACCCTTATTAGTGAGAGGGAAAGAGAAAATTTTGGAAGTAGGCCTCTTTTGCATGGAACAAAAATAAAATGGAAATGCTTTATCTAGTTTTAGAAACATGATCTACCAAATTATAACTTAAAATGCTTAACAGAAGATAAAGAAACAAACCAGAAGATATGTCTTGTATTCTGTGTGTAGACAATTGGTCAATGGCAGCAGATGGCTGCAGAAGTTTCCTATGAGCACAGAAGTATTAGGGTATTACATGTTTGCTGCATGTTGAGAATATACTGAGTCATGGGTGTGTTTAAAGTGAACACTCATAGGCTGGGTTAGTAGTGTTTATAGTTGTAGACACACAACACTAACACATACAGATACACACATAAGCAGATGTAGCGACTGAGTACACCAAGCAAGGAGTGATTTAGCTATCTAGGAACTGTGCTAGTGCTTTGTACGTAGGGGATAATAGAAAGTGAAGTGTATAAGTCACATATTCAGAGAACTCATCCTTTGAAGAGTTAGACAAGTCTTGTCTTGCTTACAATTACTTAGTTGGGAAAGAAGTTTTTTAAAGAAGTTTTCTTTGTATTTAAACATATGGGTGCTTTGCCTTCATGCATGTCTGTACCATATGTGTTCAGTGCCCACAGAAGCCAGAAGAGAGTGTCAGATCTTCTGGAGTTGGATTTATAGATGTTTGTTAGCCTTGTATGTGTTGGGAACTGAACTCAGGTCCTCTGCAGGAGAGTGGTCCCCTCACCCCAAGGAAAGGATTCTTAAAAAGGAGCTGATAGGGCTTTCAGAGTACAAGAGTCATGGTATGTTATAATAAGAAGAGTCATTAGAAATCAAAATCTAACTTCTCATTTTAGGACTAAAGAAACAAGCCCAGAGTCCTAGTGTCAAGTGCCAAGTTAGTAGCAGAAATGCATGTAGAAAGTGAGGCCTGTCTGCTAAGGACTTTTTGGACCAAAAGACACTTTTTGTCATTTACTTTAGTAAGTTTTGTTTCACTTGTTATTGTGGAAATCTCCAAATGTACATAGGAAACAAAATAGTAAGTATAATAAGTATATGTCTGTCAATCATCTATCTAGTTTACCCTTTTAGTTTTAGCTATTGTTACTGTATTTATTTCCTTGTTTTTCATCATCATCATTATCATTATTATTTTATTGAGGCAGTCTCTGGTAGCCCAGGAAGCCTTTGAATGTCTCATCATCTTCTGTCTTCACTTATTAAGTTTTGGAATTACAAGAATGTGCCATTATGTCAGGGTTATTTTTATTACTTACTTAAGTTACTGGAGTATTTAAAAATAAATTCTAATATCCCCAGTGTTTCACCAGTAATACTATTTTAAAGGTAAAGACTCAAAAACACAATGGTCATACTGATGATAAATTCAACAGAATTTATATATATATATATAAAATTTAATCTAAACATAATTTAAGTATGTATAAATTGTGAAACCAGTGAATAGTTGAAGAAATAGACTAGACTGGAGGAGGCTAAAAATGTAATACAGTCCATTGCTAAGTATTATCCAGGACTGGATCTCAACTACAGGAAAAAACATTATGGAGGCCATAACAGGGACATCTGGCAAAATTCAGATGTAGACAATGAGTGTTGTAGCTATTGTTTTGGTAACTGTTCTGTGGCATGTCCAGAATCTTCATTCCTAGGAAGTACACATCACACAGAAGGAGTTTTGATAATAGAGCAGTGTGTCTGTAATTCTTCTCAAATAATTCAGGGAAAAATACAGAGTAAGCTGAGGAGAAGCAAATGGAAAGAAACATTAACAACTGATGACTCCTAATCAAAAGAGGCAGCTCACAGCGCTGTTCCTCTTCTTTTGGTTTTTTGAGAATGTCTTACTCTATATCTATAGCCTTAGCTGTTAGTGGGCCAGGAACTCATGTAGACTAGGCGTGGCTTGTGCTGGAACTAAAGGCATGCTCCATCACACTTGGCCTATGTATTGGTTTTGAAACTTCTCTGTAAATGTAGAACCAATAACAGTCCTATTGTGCACAGCCCCTCTGGTCCAACCATCAGCAGAGGGAATACAGCTAATAGGAATGAAGTTTGAATCAAGTGAATACAGTATGTCCTTGGTTGGGTGAGTTTACAGCTTTATGACCTGCACTTTCTTGAGGAAGAAGCAACTGAGGATTGACTTCATTAAATACCAATCTACATTTTTGTGTTGATCATCCATATGCTAATATTTGTTACCAATGCATACCCTTTGAATATAGGAGAAATCAACAAGGTGCTGGACCATTGTGGTGATTTGTGACTTGTTTTGTAAGCTGGGTTTCTTGTTTGAGGTGTCAGATACTCAACTTGTACTTGCACAACTATTTGTCAGGTGGCTACAATGTCACTCCTGTTTTCTTGGTTTTAGATATGTAATAGAGCACAAAACAGGAACAAATGCCTTCCTTTTGTAACCTCCATTTTGGTTTTTTAAAACATATAAGCACAAATATTTAGAGAGGGGCAAAGGGCAGGGAATCCTTTGGCTCCACGCTGGTCTACCTGTCGGCAGCCTCATGTTTAGCTTAGACTCTGCAGGCAACTGGACATCAGTTGGTCTCAGTGGAGGTGGCTACAGAGCTCGATGTTTGTCTCAGGAGTTTCATGTTTCCCTTGGACCAGCAGATATACTGAGGAATGTTGTTCTGCTAACTGTAAGGATAGTAAAGATGGCATTCTCTCATGTCTGCCATTTCACTGGTTAGTCACACAGCTTTCAAGTAGGGCAAGTGCTCTGTTCATGGCAGGGAGGGAAATGGCAGTCTCCAGTCAAACATTTTGAATATGAAGAGGGATAAAATTTGGGGCCAGTTCTACAAATTCACCATCTCCCACCTATTAGATAGAATTCTCTTTTTTAATATTTTATTTTTATTTTATTTGAATTGATGTTTTGCCTGCATGAATAACTGTGTAAGGGTGTCAGATCTTGGAATTACAGACAGTTGTTAGCTGCCATGTGGATGTTGGGAGTCGAACTCAGGTCCTCTGGAAGAATAGTCAGTGCTCTTAACCACTCAGTCATCTCTCCAGCCCCTGGATACAATTCTTTAATTCCTTATCCCAATTTGGTTTTTTGATGTATGTTATTGTATTGAGCATATATTCTCCTTATGGTCCAGGATCTAAACACGGCAGCCCCTTCACCAAAGAAAAACAAAAGAAAAAGACCAACACTTTTCCTCATGATTTTCAACTTCAGGAAGGACTTTGGTGGTAGCTGTTTGTCTGTTGGTTATTAAGGATAAATGTCTAGTATTATGTTGGAGGACTGGAATGTCCTTGGGCTAGTCTTCATGTGGTTTATGTGCACTCTATAGTGGACACTGTTGTTGGTAGATTTGTAAGAACTTCCCTGGACTATTGGGTGGTGGGGGCTGGGCTTTTCATAGTGAAAATGCTGGGTAGACAGCAGGGGGCTGTGGAAGTCATTTCCATCAGGATTTTCTCAACAATTAGCGAATGTAGTCTTTTGCTATTTTCATTTAGCTTTGACAAACATTACTGGGAAAAAAAAGTACCATGTCACATTTAGAACAAACTCTAATTACTAATACAGATCTAATGTTATGTTGAAGGAAAGAAGTATAAACTAGGAAAAACCATGGAAGCTTCCTACTCTACACCTGGAAGGTTTGGATAGGATTCCTATTAACATATAGCAATTTAACATGCATTATATGATTCATCCAGAGCAGGACTTCACTGCTGGTCCATCTTGGGACTCAGCTAGCCTGCTGTAAGTTGAACATAGAGATTTATTCTCATTCTTTCAATGTCCTCTTCCCCAGACCCCAGGGCTAGTTCTAGACAAGGGAATGAAAAGGAGTTTCTGAGCATTTTAGCTCTTAAACAGAGACACAGAAATCTAGACCCAGTCATTTGAGGATGTGATGCTATGACACTCTTGCATTAGAAAATGATCTACTTGACTCCCTGGTCATGAAGCAGGAAAATAGGAAGACACTAGGCCCAAGACTGTGTCACTGAGCCTGAGCCACTGAACTAAAACTCTGGAACCAATTTTCCTCCGGACTTTTATTCTGTGAGAGTATCAATTCCCGGGGCTGACGAGATGGCTCAGTGTTCAAGAGCACTGCCTGTTCTTCCAGAGGACCTGAGTTCGATTCCCAGCATCCACATGGCAGCTAACAACTGTCTGTAATTCCAAGATCTGACACAGTTACACATGCAGGCAAAACACTAATTCACATAATAAATAAATAAATGAATATTTTTTTTAAAAAAAGAATATCAGTTCTTTTCAAGTTAAGGTCACTTTTACTTTGGGATATTTTCATGGAAACGAAGTTTTTTTGTTTGCTTGTTTGTTTGTTTTGTAAGACAGGGTTTCTTTGTGTAACAGCCCTCACTGTCCAGGAACTCACTTAACAGACCAGGATGGCCTCCAATTCAGAGATACACATGCTTCTGCATGCTGAATCCATGCACTCTGACTACAGAGTCATTTGTAGTTGCCTGGAGTCTCTTAGACAGGAGATACATTTAGGTACTATCATGTTTACCTATGTCATTCATTCACTCTACAAGTTCTCCTGTAGATACATGAAGATATATTCCTGCCTGTGAGTATGGAACTGTGGATCTTCAGGACAGAAACAGCATTCACTTCTTCTGTGTTCTATTACTTGGCATGCCAAGAATGTTGTGTTTTAAGAAATAACTTCACAAACTGGGTGTGGTGGTGCACATCTTTAATCCCAGTGCTCAGGAGGCAGAGGCTGCAGGCAGGAGAAGCTCAAGTCCAACCTGTTCTATAGAGCTGTTCCAGGACAGCCAGGGTTACACAAGGAAGCCCTTTCTGAAAAAACAAACAACAACAGCAAAAAAGATTTCACATTTGCATTAGCTTTCTTCTCTTCTTCTTCTTCTTCTTCTTCTTCTTCTTCTTCTTCTTCTTCTTCTTCTTCTTCTTCTTCTTCTTGTTCTTGTTCTCCTCCTCCTCCTCCTTCTCTGTTCACTGAACATTTTCAGAGCTTTGGGCAGATGGAGTAACCTCGTGGCGTGGGATGGAGAACAAACCAAAGGCCCAACCAAACGAGAGTTGGTATAATTTTAATTTATCTAGCTGTGCTTGAGTTTTCTGCAAGCACTTACCTTATAGAGTTTTACAATTTTGAAGATAAGCAATTTTCTTATTCACAAGACTGAGCTACTGAAAGGGAAGTCTCCATGGTTGTCTGTACTGATGTTAATGGGTGCTGGCCATGACATCCTCTCTAGAGAGCTGTTCAATTTAGCCTTGCCAAGTGAAAGCTTCTGAGAACATAACAGTCAGCTATGTTTATCTCTCCTTGGACCAAACAAATGTATTCTTCGTCTCAGTTGTAGTTTTTCATCTTTAAAAACTACCTTAAAATTTCTTTTTCTCAAGCTTTCTCTGTTTCAATATTGATGAATTAAGGGGAAGCCCCTGATGCAGTGGTACATTGATTGACTCATTTTTTTTTTGGAGGTGACATATATATGCTTCACATTTAATAAAAAGAAAATAAATTTTTAAAAAATAAAGCAGCTGCCCCCTTCATAAGCTCTGGACAAGAAGGAAGCTGATGCTCCACCTATAGTCTCTGAGCTAAGAGAAGACAATGCTTTTCAAGTAGAAAATGGAAGGTCAGCAAAGGAGATAGGAAGTGATCTCATTCTTATATGGGTTAATTTTTCTGTCCTAGGCCCAACTGAGGCAGCCACTCTTCATCCATACCTTCCCAGGAGGATGGAATAAGGTGACTGGAGTAGGGAGCAATTTAAGATTAATTTCTCTAACTCTTGAGAAAACCCTGGTGTATTAGGCTGTGGTTGGATCAACAGAAACTGAGACACCATGTTTGTTATAGAGTAAGGGTTTGATTAATTCAGATATATTTTAAGCAACTCAGGTGAGGACCATTTGGTGTCTATTGCTAGAGCTTGAAGTCAGCAGGCCAAGGGGTCAGGAAGACATTACATATGTGGGAAGCCAGGAAAGTGTAAGGGCAAGATGGAACTATGTGTTCTCAAGGTTCCCTCACCACCGCCAAGGGCACACTGATGCCCTTTCCTGACAGATGCCCATGGACAAGCTGGTGGAGATCTGTGGGAGCCAGGAGTTCCAGGTCAAACTAAGGCTAATTTTGTCCCTCAAGCCAAAGTTCACCTGAACCAACAATGGTGAGGAGAATTCTGGGGAATGTAGTCCAGTTTAGCAAAGGTGGCATGGTACAAATGCATCATACTTTTGTGCAGGTGTATGAGAACGGATGATGCTCATAGCCTTGGAATAGTAAACATAGGAAACAACCTTAGTGTTCTCAAATAGGGCACGGGCCCAAAATGTTGATCATAGTCTACAATGACTTATAAAGAGTGAACCAGATTTCATAGAAACAGATTTATGCAAAAACATAACATTGAGGGAGGAAACACTAATTTGCACAATAATATAAATAATATATGGCTTATATAAATTAAAAACAATACAATTCATCATCTATTAGAGAGGGGAGAAGAGAATACACTCCATATTCCAAAGATATCTATTGTTGGGGTGTTGAAGATGATTTTTTATGATGGTAATACTCATTGTAAAATTACATCATTTTCTCCTCTTCTCCATGTCTGCATTTCTTCTAATTCAACTTTCATTTCCTCACTCTCTGAGCTGATATAATACAGAATCATCATGTTTATTGCTTATGGGCTTGTTTTCTTACAGGAATGCATGAATCCCTTCTACTTAATGCAGACCTTTATTCTAGCCAACAAGAAACTTGATGCTTTTCTATGTCTGTCTTGGGTTGGAGCAATAAATTTTAACTCATTCTCAGTTGAGATTTTGCCTCGATAGCAATCTTCTATGAAAGGTTGCTTCTAATAATTCACTGTATACTACAAAGTGAAGTCTCAAATCTTCTCTAAACTTCTCTCCTTTCCTCCTTTTTACCCCTCCTTCTTATCCTCCATAAAAAATATTCTGTCATTATAAATATTTTCCAACGTTACTAGACACAAGACATAACCTAAGATCCTTAGGCTATCACTTGATGCTGTCATGTTGCCAGCCATGATTGCTGTTATTTCTAAACTGATGAAGTCCAGCTTAAATTTAAATATAGGAATTCAAATATGGATGGAATTTTAAATCAAATACAATAGCTAACAAGAGCAGATTTGTGCCTTTGAGGAAAAATGCTATCTTTAGCCATGCTTTGCACGACTATTTAAGACTAGAGAATTCTATTAGAATTTAGGTCAGGCAGAGGTCATCAGATATTTTTGTTCTTACACCATCTAGAAGGAATAAAGTAAAATAGAAACTATGCATATTAGCACAATTTAAAGCTGGCACCCAGCGCTTTTCATCCTGAGGTGGAACTGATAAAATGCATCCTTATATATGTGCCACTGGTTAGGGCCATTGCTTTCCCTGAGAGAGTCACCCTGGGCACCAGAGATCCATGTCCTGTTACAAAACTGCCTCCTGCTCAGTGCTAGGATTTCTTTCATTTGAGTCCCTCAGACATTTTTGTTTAAAACATTTTTTTTTTGTTTCTTTGTTTTAGTCAGATGAGGCTAAGAAGAATCCTGAGCTTGAAGATTTATGAAGGTCCTCACTTTCACTTCTAGACTGAAAATGACAGTAGCCATGAAGTCAATAAGATAAAACACACAAGTGTTCATTAATGCCTAGTGCCTGGTATTTCTGAATTCTAAGCAATGCACACATCCTCTCTCTCTTCGTCTCTCACATTGGCTGCTATTCTTCGTTATTGCAATGGTTTATTATTCTACCTAACTCTCAGAATGGAAACAATACATTCTCTATTATATTTAAACTCTCGAATTATGAATTTGGAGTTTTTCATGATCTGTCTCCAGATTCTTCTCTCTCTATTCTCCTGGTTCACAGTTCTGGATCCCCTCGTAATGCACACAGGCAGGCACATCAGTTAACATTGTACTGCTGAAGGATATTCCTGTACCAGTTGTCCAATTGTTTGCAGAAAATACAAAGTTGAAAAGTCAGTGCTGTATCTTTAGGCATTTTTATCCTTTCTGGGAAGAGATACCTGTAGAAAAAATAACTAAGGTTCACAAGTCTGGGCCATGGAGGTACTTGAATGTCAGCGGCCTCTGGGGAGTCATCACAGAGATGAGATTTGTGGTCTCCTATGCATTGGTCCTCTTCTTTCTGAACTCCATTTCTTTTTTTTTTTCTTCTTTATTTATTTTGTATTTATCAAAAAAACAGTAAAATGAATTTAAAATGCTGAAAAGTTAACAATAACTATAAAGAAGATAAAAATCATAAGCATGACTTATCAAGGGTGATAATGCAAATAAGATTGCTTATAATTTGCATTATAAATTGCAATATAATTTATTGCAAATAAATAAACATATATTTACTTTGTGTTCAGCTTTCCCTCTGAATTTTTTTTTCCATCCCTGTATATCCTTATTCAAGGTCCCTTCCCCCTCCCACCACATCAGGTCATTTTTCTTTTCCACAACTCCCCATCCCCTCCCTGGGCAGGGAACAAACAGTCCTATGGTCCCACTGACCCAATAATGCTTGGATCAGTCTCCACTCCTGGCCAAATCCAGTTTTGTCCCCCCTCCCTCAAGAGTGAGTCAGGTGTTAATATAGTTGGAGTGGGGTTTGAAGGGTCAGTCCAGGGTGTCTCTGATCCCTGGCTGTTCAGTGGTCGTGGTTTGCAGCTTGGGCATGTTTGGCTTTTTTTCTTGTTTGTTTGTTTAGAGT
>PVIH01004621.1:35910-103116 GCA_004025045.1 Sigmodon hispidus
CATTTGCCTGCGAATTTTAGGATATCATTTTTTCTTACTGCTGAGTAGTATTCCATTGTGTAGATGTACCACAGTTTGTTAATCCATTCTTCAGTTGAGGGACATCTAGGTTGTTTCCAGGTTCTTGCTATTACAAATAATGCTGCTATGAACATAGTTGAGCTAATACCTTTGGAGTGTGAATGTGCCTCTTTAGGGTGTACACCCAGAAGTGGTATTGCTGGCTCCTTGGTGAACTCCATTTCTTTGCTGTTCTGTTCTTCCTCTTGCGTCTTTCACTTGTGTCTGCTTTTCTTGCAGCTGCTGCCAATTATAAACCTTGCCATAGCTAGCTCATGTCATCCAATGGAGATGCCCTACAACTTCTGTGGATGCTACTGATAGGTTTTCTGTACTCAGATAATAGGTTTCTCTGCCAGTGCAGTAAGACAGATGAAGCCAAATTAAAAAGTAAAGGGCCAGGTTTATTTGGACAAAGCACTTCCAAGTGAACCTCCAGCCCCCAGATATTAAGGACTTATAGGATGGGGAACAGAAGTAGGAGAAAAGTCACATAGCAGATCTAAAAGAGAGGACTTAAATACTCTGTAGACATGGGCGTGATTAAATGTCCTCCACAAACTGGGTTTGTGCCAAATTATAACGCGCTAGGCAGAGATTGTGCAGCTAGCTGGTAGTTTCAGCATCGAAGCCACCGCTTGTCTGCTTTTCTCAGAGGGCAGGATTTGAAGAGACCGAAACAGGCCTTTCTCACCTCTAAGTTCCAACCAAACAGATGTATAGTTTACCCCTTTCACCCTTATACACAGTGGGATGGTCATGAATTGTTTTGTTTGAGTCATCATAGGCTTCCTTTACCACTTAACTTCTACACATGCAGCACAGTTTTTCTATGGTAGGTAGAGAGAAAAGCCAACCTCAGTTACTTTGTTGTTTTGATGAGAGACTTTCATTGTGTAGCCTTGGCTGCCCTGGAACTCCCTATATATAGACAAGACTAGCTTCAGACTTATAAAAACCACCTGACTTTGTCTTAAGACTTTGGGCCCAGGTTAAAGTTGCTGCCCTATGTTACTTCTTCTATAAATCGGGTGCACTGAAAATTCTAGTGAAGCCATTTTTGATTCTTTAAGCTAAGGGAAATGGAAGGAAGGTGCAGCACTGTACTCCAGGTGCCTCACTCAGTGCAAAAAGTGCTTTTAGTTTTCCTCTTACTTTCATATAGATTCTCATTGGCAGCTGCAGATATGTGTATTTATAAATAGCATTTGTGTCTTTAAGGATTCAGTCAGCCCTTGCGTGGTGGTATATACCTATAATTCTAGCAGACAGGAGAAGAGGACAGGAGGATCATGGGTTTGAGGTCATTCTGGGCTATATATAAAGAGCCTGTCTCAAACCAAGGAAACCCTGCATGTGGGCATTTCCTACACAATATCCATAAACAAATGGAAATAAGTTATTTGCTGGAGCTACTCTGTGTGATAAACTATAAAAGGAAAATCACTGTGTTCTAGTCTCCCTTCCCATTGCTGTCACCCCGAAAACATTGGGGTTTCCTTCCCATGTGATACTAGATTGTCAAATTGATAGCTAAAACGCTCATATGCTTCTAATTAGTTTCTAATTTTGAGGTCATTTATGCTTCTAAGTGTGGAAGCATTTGTAGATTCATAGGCAGTTAAAAATATTTAAGTTTTTCACTGTATACATTCATTCTGCATGGCCCTGTTCTATCCAGGACATTTTATATAAGTTATATGTTGAGCACGCTGGCCTGTGAGCCTTCCCTTTCTTTTCGTTCCCTCCTCTCCAGTTAGCTGCAAGTACATTCTTATTGTTTCATTCTCCTTGCCCCATATTTTCTTTTATCCACCTGATGGCAAGTAAATCAGGACATTTATCTCTCTCTCAGTTTTCTGCTACGTCAATGGTTGGAATTGCTGGCAGTGGCAGTCCATGGACAGTTGATTATTCATAGCTACAGATAATGTATTTTTCTGAGATTGATAGCTCAGGTAGCTTAAGACTGCTGTAGGAGAAGGTGATGGGCTGATATCAATCATGACATAAGACACTCTCCCAAAGATCACTGTCCAAGATGCCATCTTCTGATTGTAGTAAGGTGACACGTGCCTCTCTAGAAGTGTCTGCTCTCCGTGGCACAATAAACTTTCACTCTTGTCCACTACATAGCATAGGCCAGTTTAGGCTGCCGCCTTCTCACCATTCACTCACTGTCATCCAACAACGTTTCTGTGTGTTAAGAGCACAAATCCACATTTTATCTATTTTTCTTCTTGTTATTCTAAACATCATGTGGATTCTGTGATCGTGTCCAATGTCTTTGCAGGAAGATTGTTTGGAATTCATCACAAACAATGGTGCTGCTTGCATGGGCCCAAGTTATCTTCCTCAGATCTCTTCTGTTTTGTTTTATTTATCCCAGGAATCATCGCTGATTTTTGCTTTATACATATAAACACATCTCTTACCTAAGTAGAATTCAGTTTCATCTTCAGCATGAAGACCTGCAATTTTAAGAAGAGCTCTGTGTTCTCTTTTGAGACCTCACTTATAGCTAGCAAAAAGTCCCCTTACACCATAGCCTTCCAGACATTCTTGTTTTTTGTTTTTTTTTTTTTTAAACTTTATTTATTTATTTATTAGCCTTGGTGTTTGCCTGGAACTAGAACTACAGACAGTTGTTAGCTGCCATGTGGGTGCTGGGAATCAAACCCGGGTCCTCTGGAAGAGCAGGCGATGATGTTCTTAACCACTGAGCCATCTCTCCAGCTCCCGACATTCTCGTTTTTGACAAGTCCTGTTCCCAGCAGGCCTGTCCAAGCACTAGAATGTCAGAAGAGAACCACCAAGTCTTAATGACCCTCCTATTCCTTCTTTTCTTTCTCCCTTTTTCAAGTCCTTATAGTTTTTGTTATATTCATTCAGTAACTGAAATGTTTCCTTATTTTATTTATTTTGAGACAGGGACTCATTATGTAATTCTGGCTGGCCTAAAACTATGTAGACCAAGTGGTAACCACAGAGGTCTGTCTGCTTTGCCTCCTACTTCTGAACTAAAGTGCACCACCACACCCAACACTTTTCAAATATTTCATCTCTTCTATTGCTAGAGTGTTTTCTCAAAAAGCACATTGACTAATAATGTCATTATGTCACTTGCAGTTGTCTAAGCTCTTGGCTGTCACTGGCATTAAAGACCCTTATTGTTTATCTCAGGTTTGTTTCTACAGGCAATGACCACCCACCCCTTCCGCTCACTTGTGTCTTCGCCCGCCCATCCTTCACTGTTGAGCTCTTCTGCATTTCTCTGTTCTTGGTCCATTGTTCTCTTCTTGGATGGTTTCTTTCTCTGTTACATCAAGAGTTGTTCCTCAAGATCAAATTCAACAGTCATTGGTATTTGCTGTGAAATTAATGACTTTATAAAAGTGAAATGCTTGAATAAATGAAAGGAAAATCTCTTTATAACTACAAAGGAATTCTTCCTGAATTCCTACTTTTGCTTTTTATTCTTAGGTTAAGTTAGATCTCAGGATTATTGTGGTGCATGGTATACAATCACACTGAGGTGAAAATTGTGGTAGGCACACTTTTATAATTAAGTTATGAGTTTATATTATATTAGCATCCATATAACTAGCATTTGGCAAAAAGCCAGATAATTTTAACATTCTTAGACTGTGGGAACGGTACTAGTGAACACTCAGGTAAATGAGATAGCCCAGGAATGGCGTACTCAGGTCATGCATTCACCTTTCTCCTTCCCCTGGACATGTGAGTCACTACTCCAGTTTCCTTATACTTCAGAAGGAATTAGGAAACAGAAATTGATAAAGGAAAATTTGATAAAGGAAAATAGGTTTGGCCAAAGGAAAGAAAGTCCTGGTTTCTCTCAAGTATTTCCTGTAATGGAGTTAAAATTTTATAAAATGGGGGGGGGGGAGAGAGAGAGAGAGAGGACAAATAAGGAAATATACAGATGCTGATTTAGCCTTGAGATAAATTGTCAGAACTGTGTGAAATCTCTGCCTGGGAGGCATGCTCCTCCGTTGACACTAAGACTCCAGTCTATTCTCACCCCCAGCATGGGATTCCTGAGCTAATTCTAAATCTTTAAGGGCCATTGTTTTAGAGTTCTTGTTACATAGTTTAACCAATGTCACAGATTAACCAAAATTCACTCCTTGTCTCTGGGCCAGACTTTGCTCAAGTCCTTAGGAGATGCGCAGATCCCAGAACATGGTGATGGTTTGTTGGGAAGAAGAGGCCACCATCAGTGCTGTCTTACAGCTTCCATGCAGAACAACAACAAAACATCAACATTTTTGCTTTCACTTGGAAACTGGATAACAATTGCCTATATTGTTTTAAGATTTATTTTATTTTACATATATGACTGTTTTGCCTGCATTACTATAGTAGTTGTTTCTTGCTGGGACCACAAGCATACAAATAATGACATCGAGCTTCTTATGAATTATAACAGCTTGGCCATTAGTTTAGGCTGATCCCATTAGCTCCTATAACTTACGTTAATTTAATGCTATCCTACGTTCTGTCTCCTGGTGTTATCTCTTTTTTATCCTGCACTTCTTGCTTCCTGTATCTTTGGCTTGACACCCCTCCCCCTCCCCCGTTTCTTTTTCCTTCTGCCAGGCTCTTGCCATAATGGTCATAGACTCTAACCCTTTGCAGCTATTCCCTCAATAAACTCTTCTTTGCACTGTCATGATGTTAACACAGCAAGAGAAAAGCAACAAAAACAGTGACCTTTGTTAAAATCTGGACAGCAGGGGCTGGAGCTTTCAAGCCTGGCTGTTCCTTAAGACCCACGTTTGGTTCTCATTGTCCACATGGTGACTCACAGTGGAAGTAACCCTTTGTGTTTGTTTTGTTTTTATTCAAGACAGGCTTTCTCTGTGTAGATTTGGATCCTGTGTTGGAACTCACCAGGTTAGCATAAAACTCACATAGATCCACCCGCCTTTGCTACCTGAGTGCTGGGATTAAAGTTGTACACCACCACTACCAGGCTGGACAGTAAACTCTTGATCCATGGAATCCAACATCTCCTTTTGACTTCCTCTGGCATGAGGGATGCATGTAGAACACATAAATTCATGAAGGCAAAATATCCATACATATAAAATAAATCTATTCTGTTAAAAAATATAGTATCAAGTTCAATATATATGACAGAGGGAATTTTAATTAAAAGCAAAGCAGAGCTGGGATGTATCTCTGTAGATAAAGTGCTTGTCTAGCATGCATGAAGCCATGAATTCTGTCTCCAGCACTAAATAAACTGTGTGTAGTGGTCACACTTGCGATCTGAGTACTCATGGGATACAGGAAAGAGGATCTGAAATTTAGGGTTATCCTAGGCTACATAGTGAGTTTGAGGCAAAGAAGCCTAGTCTCTAAAACAAACAAGAAGCAAACAAAATTGAAAACCAACCAACCAAAACTAAACACCTTCCAAAACCCAAAACCCAAACCAGATGTGAAGGCTTATTTGGAAGGCTGCCCTTTTGTCTCTAATTCATGAAGATTGGGGCGCTTTGGTTTGTACTTCGTGTCTTGCGATTTTTAGAAGATAATAAATGAACTACTTATACTTCTGATTATGTTTTGGAATAAAGTAGGGTATTATTTCTGAAGTCTTACGCTCATACAGAAACGTGTAGGTTACTTTGGTTCTGTTTTTTAGAATTCAGAGCTATCTTTGGCTATTTCTAAGTAAATATGATACAGAACACTAAGCAACCAACCACAGATGGATCGTGTTGAAGCACCCACCCTGCTGAATTTTACACATTTTATTGTGGGAAGAAAGACAAAGTGTGCAGCTGTTGCTTCCTCTGGCTAGGTAACTGCTTCCACTCTCTAGGGAAGCACTCCTCCACCTCAGCTCTCAACTGTAAATCACCTAGACGGAAACACACTTTGCCATTGAAAGATTAAAGCCGGCCAATCATGGAGAAGTGGGTGTAGGTTAAAGGTTAGGCGGAAGTTCTCTAAGTTTTCTGCCGCCGGCTTGGGAAAGAGTTACGGCTAAGCATCATCCAGATTTGATTTTCTGCCGCAAGCAGGCAGGTGTTGCCATAGGAAGACTGTGTGAAAATGTGATGGAAAATGTGTGATTCCTATGTGCGACCCTACACCCTTGTTGGCATATGTGATGAGTGTAACTATGGGTCCTATTAGGGCCGGGGTGTGATCTGTGGAGGTCCTGGAGTCTCTGATGCCTACTATTGTAAAGAGTGAACTATCCAGGAGAAGGATAGAGATGGGTGCCCAAAGATTGTCAGTTTGGGGGGCTCGAAGACAGACGTGTTCTATGAACGCAAAAAATATGGCATCAAGAAGAGGTGATGGGTGGGCGGCTCCTTCCTCGCCCATCAAGCTGCTGCAGCTGCGAGAAAAGACGCCTCTTACCACCATCAAAAAGGAACTGGCGCCCAGCATGTCACCAGAACAGCCTGCTAGAGCTGCTGTCCTGCCCATGTGTCTTCTCACGGTGCTGGTGGGATGAAAGAGGGGTCTTTACAGAGCACTCTAGCAGACTGGAAGAATAATTGCTTGGTTAGTTTGTAGTTTGTTTTGTTCTAGTTGGAGAAGCAAGGCTCTACCCACTACATTGATGGAGTCCGTCTGCAGCATGGATGACAAAGCCACCACAGGCAAAGGCATGGCTTTGCAGTAGCTATGATGGCGGTGGCCCTCAGTGTGGCATGGAGCCATGAGAGCGCTAATGTGATGTGACACTTCCCAGGTGGCGCTGGTTTCATGTTATTTTCCTTGTTAGAAATTGGAAGTTTCTGTTCTAATAAAGTTGGTGTGTATTTTCTGGCAGTCACTTGCCCTCCCCATTAAAAAAGAAAGAAAGAAAGATTAAAGCCAGCCAGTACATGAAATCAATTGATCAAATCAAATAGTTTCAGTGTTCAAGGCTGTATCAGGTGCCCAGAAGTATATATAAAAGGATCAAGGCAGTGGGAAGCACTATATGTTTTTCCTGAGTTCTGAGGGATGAAGTATTATAGCTCAAGAGGCTTGTTACAGAGCAGATAAACGTATTTTTTTAAATCGAATTAGAAATGGAAAGTGCTTAAAAAAACCTTCACATAGCAGACAGGTTGGCCCCAGCAACAGTCACAGTAAGTGTGAGGAGGGGTTGCTAGAGACAAAAGTTTTAGAATTGGGACCCAACAGTACTCACTTGTTGGTTATATAAGGAAGTTTTTCCTAACTCCATCAAGGATTACTTTATCTTTTATATTAGTCAGGAAAAGGTGCTTGAGAAGATGCTATAATAACTCTAGGAGTGATTTTTTAGAAAATGTTGCTAAGAACAACTTTTTAAGAAGTATAGAATTATCAGGACTATAAAAACAGAAAAGAAGTAAGGGA
Source organism: Sigmodon hispidus (assembly GCA_004025045.1). Classification (NCBI taxonomy): domain Eukaryota; kingdom Metazoa; phylum Chordata; class Mammalia; order Rodentia; family Cricetidae; genus Sigmodon; species Sigmodon hispidus. The sequence continues at coordinate 43,351 of PVIH01004621.1, forward strand.
ACTTATTTTAACAAAGTACTGAAGAATTGTTTTTAAAGAATCTACTAATAAGAGAGGCGAGATAGATAGATAGATAGATAGATAGAGATAGATGATAGATGATAGATAGATAGATATTTGACCAGAAAAAGTAGGATGGTTTGATAGATTAGCCCAAAACTAAAAATCAATTTTGAAGATTTGTAAGAGTGAGTTATAAAAGATGTTTTCAGAAAAAAACTTTGCTATATTCAACTTCTGGAATACCTTTTAAAAATTCCTTTGTAATACTTACAATATCAATAGCAAAAGGGAAAAGAAAAATGCTGGGATTTTTTGTTTCCTTTGCAAGTAAACTTAGGATAGCACGAGAAGAGGCCAATCATGGAATGTAGAAATGTTCCTTCAAACAAATGACATCTTTTCTAGCAGATAAAGGAACCAAATTTTAAAATGTTAATTGCTTTTTGAAAAAAGTTTATTTATTTTGGTTACTACTTAAAAATTCAGCACATTAGAGTACGTTGTTTATAAGGTCAGCATGTAGTTTAGGAAATAATATATAGCGTTTAAAAACTGGGGGCTGGAGAGATGCCTCAGAGGTTAAGAGCACTGACTGTTCTTCCAAGGTCCTGAGTTCAATTCCCAGCAACCACATGGTGACTCACAACCATCTGTGATGACATCTGGTACCCTCTTCTGTATATTGTATACATAATAAATAAATAAATATTAATTTTTTTTAAAAAAATGTGGGACTCTGAAAAGTGTGCTGCTATTGAAAGAACAGTCTTGAATTTCCTCTCCTATTTGATGGAGTCTTGGGTAGTGACAGATCTACTAAACTTGGGAGGTTGTCTTTATCTTATTCTGCAGTAGTCTAGATGGCATTGGCAGTGGAAGAGGGCAATGGCAGATTTTGTGCTGCTGTTTTTAGCAAGAACTTCCATTTCACTGTTTCACAATGCACCTGAGAAGGCAGATTGATTTTGTGTCATTGGACTTACTGTTCAGAACAAAAGGTATAAAATGTTAGAGATAAAATCCATTCTCTGCCCTTGAAGAGGTTTATAGAGGTAGCTGTAGACAAGAAGTACAAGAAGATAAGGATTGAACTTCATTTATGACTTCTTGAAAGGAAAAAAAGTAAGCATGAAAATATATTCTCTAAAGGATGTACTAGAGTTAATTTTCATAAATAAATTACTGATGTTTAAAATAATTTTAAGAAAAAATATCAGCATCATAAGAGATGAAAATACCAGCTGCTTGAGTTTCTCTGTGTGAGGTGATGGCCCTCTTTGCTAAAGCACAGAGTTCCAGATGTTAGTGTATTGTAATAGGATTGTGTTCTGGTACATTGTAAGTATTTGTCCCACCTACTGGTTAAATAAAATGCTGACTGCACAGAAGGCAGACAGGAAGTATGGGCATGGCTACCAGACTAAGAAAATTGGGAACAGGAAGAGCAGAGCAGAGATGTCAGCAGAGATGTCAGCAGACAGTGAAGAAACAAGACCAGGATGCTGTTCTGAGAAAATGTACTAAGCCATTTGCTTAGTTTAAGAGTTAAGAGTTAGCTAGCAATAACCCTGAGCCATAAGTCAATCACCATGTAACAAATATAAGCTTTTGTGTATATCTTTAGGATTTTTGGGACTGTTGGTCCAGATCTTGGGGCTAATCTGGGCCAGAAACTTCTCATTACAGTATATATTAAATTATTTGGAATCTTGTTAAGAGACAAAAAAAGGCATTTGTGAAAGAAACCCAGGTAATGTTGGTTCTGGCCTGGGACCCACAGTGCATGCATATAGCAAGGGGCTAGACAAAGGCTTCTTCAAGCCTAGAATGATCCCATGTGGGACTGAGTGGGGACTGACAAGCTTGGCCACAGTACAAAGTTTCTGAAGGCACAGCAACTACAAATTAATCCCTCAAACTCAGACTGAAGCTGAGATGTGCCTGGCAATGCCATGCCTCTCTTTGGAGTTTCACTGCTGTGCTGGTTCTGAATTTGCCAGACACACTGGGCACTGTGTGAGCGCTCATACTGGGCAGCATTCACAGGATGTTCGGGAAATGGCCCAGATTCAGTTATGAATGGTGGTATTTTTTTTCTGTACACACAAGGATTTCTGCTCTTATAGAAACAAAATGGAAAACATAGTTCCCATAGTTTCCCATTGTCATTCTTTAGCAAGTACCCAGTTACTGTGTCTCTGGATTGTCTTATGTTGGAATCTTTGATTTTTAAAATTACTGTTTGCTGATTTGAATCTCATAAAAAGCTGATCAATGAATATAGTTTGGGATTAGAACAGAATTTCTGAAATGGTCCTAAGCATTTATTTTGACCATTTTCTACTATGAATTTATGTAAAGTGGTTTTTCTCAGCACTGATGATTATAAAATAAGAATATTGATCTATTTGGAAAGCATTGACAACACTTTACATCCGCAGTGTCAAATATTCAGCCAAGATTTTATTCTTCATAAAAACAATCTATTTCATTAGAATGTAAATTTGTTTTTCTTTTAAAAAATGATAAAACTAGGGGCTGGAGAGATGGCTCAGCAGTTAAGAGCACTGACTGCTCTTCCAGAGGACGGGGGTTCAATTCCCAGCACCCAAACGGTGGCTCACAACTGTCTGTATTTCCAGTTCTAGGCAAACACCAAGGCAAATAAATAAATAAATTTTTTAAAAAAAATGATAAAAGTACATGTATAACAAATGGTTACCAAACTACTTTTTATTACTTATCATCAATAAATATTTTATTTGTATATCTCTTTAAAAAATTTTATTTTTGAGATAGGGTTCCACATAGCCCAGGCTGGTCTTGAATTCGCTGTGTAACTGAAGCTGGCCTTGAATTTTTTTTTCCTCTGTAAAGCAGTCCTGGTTGTTCTGAAGCTCACTCTATAAACCAAACTGGCCTCAGTCTCACAGAGATCTGTGGTGATACATTGTATATTTAAGAAAAATAACCTGGAATATCAGAGGACAAGCTACCCACAGAGCCAAGCCACAAAAGTCAGGGAGTGGTGAGCCACATCTTTAATCCCATCACTTGGGAGACAGAGAATGACTTGTACCTATCCCACATCCACACAGGTACATTTAAAGCTCAACTCTGCATATGACAGAGGACAAACTATTTTTGTTTCTGAATCTGCATTGCCCCGCTTAATGTAACATTTTACAAGTCCATTCATTTTCCTGCAAGTTTATAAATTCCTTACAGCTAATTAAAATTCTATTGTGTATGTAGCCTCTATATACCACGTCCTCATTATCCACCTATCGGTTGATGGACATCTTAGTTTGACTCCATTTCCTTGTTGTAAGTAGAGCAACAATAAACATGGTGGTACATGTATCTGTGTGGTAGGATATAGGGTTTTTTGGGGTGTATGCCCAGAAATGGTATGTGGTAGTTATGTTGTTAATTTTTTGAGGAACTTCCATACTGGTTTCCATAGTGACTACATTGATTTATATTCTTATTGCCTGTGAAAAGAGTTTATCTTTCCTCATATCCTCACTAGAATTTTTTGTTCTTTGTTTTCTTGGTCATAATTGTTTTTACGAGGGTGAGACAGAATCTCGAACTAGTTTTGATTTGCATTTTCTTTCTTTTTTTATTTCTTTTTATTTTATGTGAAATGGTGTTCTGCCTGCATGTATAACTGTGTAAGGGTATCAAGTCTTAGAATTACAGACAGTTGTTAGCTGCCATTTGATGCTGGGAATCGAACTCAGGACCTCCGGAAGAACAGTCAGTGCTCTTAACCTCTGAGACATCTCTCCAGCCTCTAATTTGCATTTTCATAGTTGTTAAAAATTTTGCACTTTAAAAACATTTATTGGTCATTTTAACTTCTTTTGAGAACTGTCTTTCTCCTCATTAGCCCATCTATTGATCAGGAGCTTTGGTTTTTGGCAGTTTAATTTTTGAAGTTGTTTACTTATTTTAGATGTTGACTCCCTGCCTGGCAAGTCTTGTCCCCTGTTCTCATGTTCTGCATGCAGTCTGTTTGGTCTGCTTACAGGTTTCTTTGCTATGCAGAAAAGATATTTAATTTTATGTAATCCCATTTGTCAATTCTTGGGCCTATTTCTTGAGCTATTGGAAAGAAAAAAAACAAAGAGGAGGACAGAGAGGTAGACCAGTAGAGCAGAATGGACCACCTAGAAATAGTGCATATAGACATGGCCACCCATTATTTGACAAAGGTGTCAAAAACATATCCCCCCTTTTTTTGTTCAGACTGCTCTTGCTTATATATTATTATTATTATTTATTATTATCATGTAATTGTTTCATTTGGGAGCATGTGTAGGTCAGAAGACAACTTGCTGGAGCTGTTTTTTCCCTTTCACATTGCAGGTCCTGAGGCTCAAATTTAAGTCACTGGGCTTGGCAGCAAGTGCCTTCACTCACTGGGCTGTGCAAAGATATCATGAACTCTGTTTATCTTTTCCTTCAGGCAGTTCAGCATTTCAGATTTTAATTTAAGATCTTCTATGTATCATTGAGTTGATTTTTGTGCAGGGTAAGAGATATAGAGATGTAGATGGTCTCTTCATTCCCACTTGTCAGTTCCCAAATAACGGAAACAGAGACTTAATATAAATTATAAATGCTCAGGCTTATTAGTAACTGGCTCTTAAATTTAAATTACCCCATATTTCTTATCTAAGTTCTACAATGTGGCTCATGCCTTGTTACCTCTTTTTGTACACATTCTGCCTCCTTTGTGTCTGGCTGGTGACTGCTGAGACTCTTCCCTTCTTCCCAGCCATAGGCCAGTCAGCTCTTCCTTAACCAATGAGGGGAGTGCATATTTACTATGTGGAAAGATAGTTCTGCAGCATAGCTCTAATTTCATTCTTCTATGGGTAGGTGTTCGGTTTTGCCAGAGCACTATTTGTTGTCTTTTTATCCCTAGTGTATGTTTTTGACATCTTTGTCAATTATTGGGTGACCCTATTTCTGTGTGTTTATTTCTAGGTGTCCCATTCTGTTCTGTTGGTCTTTTTGTCTCTTCTTCTTCCTCCTTCTTTGCCAGTACCACCTGTCTTTATTACTATGTCTCTGCAACATAATTTGATGTCAGGAACTATGGTTTCTTAAGTGATGTTCTATTTGTATTCTTTGATTTTTATATTTGACTTCTGTCTCCCCACTTCCAGTGTTGTGACAAATGTCACTGGAATTTTGATTGGTACTGCATTGAGCAGGCAGTTTTCTTTTGGTAGTGTAGATATTTTTACAATATTTTTTTTTCAGTTCAAGAGCATGAAAAAGCTTATATTATCTAGTGTCTTTGTCAGTTTCTTCTTTTTTTTTTTTCAGTTAGACTCTAGAATCCTTGCATTAAAAGACTTAAAAGGTTTTGAGGTAGGGACAAAACTAAGACAAAACAAATTTTGCCAAAAAGGATAAAAGAAGTTACTAAATGTAGAATAAACAATATCAAAACAAACCTTCAGAGGATATAATAATGCATAAAAATTAATACAAGTCAGTGGAAGAGGAATACATTCAACCACACCATCTTGAGTAGAAAGAAAGTTTAAGAATATTTAACTAAAGTGCTCAGTACTTTCACCTTTCTCAATTTTAGCAGTGCGCTCTTTCCAGTGGATTTTAAATATTTTGCCATCTTAATGAACAACCAGTGTTCCATGTTTCTGGTCTCTCTAGAATGGAGAATTGACTCCATGCATGCTATGTAAATCTTCTACCACTGGTCTGTATTCCCAGCTGTCCTTGTTTTGAGGTAGGGTTTCACTAATCATTGGCTGGGTCCAAAGTTAGGATCTTCCTACCTCTACTTTCAGAGATATTGAGAAGTAGTTGGCATGTTTCGCCATTCCCAGGTTTCTATCTTTTCCTATGTAAGTTGTCATTAACATTAAGCAGGTCTGCCTTAGTCTAGATTCCTCTAACTTACTGTTTGGCTCAATTTAAATTAATTAATTCATGTACCTAATCAGAATTATAAGAATTTATTATATTGGTGTTTTGCCTGCATGTATAACTGTGTAAGGGTATCAGATCTTGGAATCACAGACAGTTGTTAGCTGCCATGTGGATGCTGGGAATCGAGCTCAGGTCCTCCGTAAGAACAGTCAGTGCTCTTAACCTCTGAGCCATCTCTCCAGCCCCGTTTGCTTTCAAACTGTATCAATATGTTTAAATGTTTTCAAAATTTCTAGGGATGTTTATGGCTGTGTCAAGGACCCCATTGTCTCAGACCCATAGAAATGACAAAGCCTTCATCAGACCAAGCTCAAAGGGATGGCAAGTCTTTCCCTGTGTAAGGATGTACATGCACTGTGTGCAGTCATTATTAGCCACTGCTTCCTCTTCCCAGGTGATTATGTCCTGAGATTGCTCCTCCACAGCGATGCCCTACTGAGATTAGCTGACCTTCCTCCTCATGCAGCTGCCCACAAAAGATTCTCAATAAGTTTCTCAGTTGCTACTGTACATGGCTCACTGAGTCCCAGCTCTACATTGCTTGTGACTATTCACTCCCGGTTGCTGCAGTCAGGTTCGTACCAAAGCCATGCAGGTTGTGACAATTATTACCGATTCCTAATTCAGTTCAGTGTAGGGTAAGACCATTTTATTACCTCAGTGTTTGAAAATCTACTTTATGACCTAGCATACTATTCATATGCATTTGGAAGATATTTTTATCTTGTATTATAGGTGTGGTATGGCCAACAAAATCTGAACTCAGCAGTATTTTTGTGGACATATGTTTCATATTGCTTTGTTTTTTGGCCATTTCTTTTTCTTTCTTTTGGGGAAGTCTTATTGGTCTTTTGTCAGTTTTGATTTTCAATTTTGTGGGATTTTTTCTTTTTTTTAAGAGTGAAAGAGAAAGAACATAAAGAAGTTGAGTGTATATGGAGGCGAGGAAAATCTAGGAGGAAACTACATTGATAGCACGTGGCCTGGATGTGATGTAATGAGAATACCAGTTTTCGCTTTGATCTTCCCTTGAACTATTACCATTTAGCCAAACTGAAGTACATTCTGCAAAGCATCTGATTAATGATCCTTAGAAAAGATCAAAATCTTGGAAAAGATTTTTATTGTTGTATCAAAAGACCATAACCAACACAACTTATAAAAGAAAGTATATGGCTTCAGAGGGTCAGAGTCCATGACGACAGCAAAGCCATGGTGGTGCAAACAGCTGAGTGTTCGAACCTTACCCCACAAGTAGGAGGTGGAAAGAACACTGGGAATAATGCAGATTTTTGAAACCTCAAGGCCCACTCCCAGTAACACATCTCTTTAAAAAAGCTACACCTCCTAATGCTTTCAGATGGAGTCACAACCAGTACAGACTAGAGGAGGGTTAGGAGACAGGAGAAGTAAGTGAAACACTAGCCAGCCATGATAGTACCTATATGCAATCTTGAATCTTGGCTATTCTAAAGTATGTAATAAGTTGGAGGCTGGCCTGTGTCCAATTAGTGAGTAAATAAATAAATGAGAAATAAAACACAGCACGTAACATGATTAATATATTCTGGTGTCAAAACAAAGCAATATTAAGCAAGAGTCCTCAAAAATACTTTGGACTTCATTTGTTAGCCAGCTCCTTTGGGGCATGGGCCTATCCTGGAGTGTGCTTGATATATCCAATAGCACCCCATTGGAGAAAACTGATTTTCCTTTGCCAGTGGGTGTCAGTTACAGAAAGGCTGTTAAGACTAGGACCCTGCCTGGCTTGAACCTGGTAGGTCTATGTGTGCTAACACTGTCTCTGTAGTTCACATGCGAATAAGTCCTCGTGTGTCTGGAGGACACAGTCATCTGTCATCTGTGGATTTTTACAATCTTTCAGCTTCCTTTTCTACAGAGATTTCTGTGCCTTGAGGGGAAGGGTTTGATAAAAAACATCCCACTTAGGAATGAAAGTCTGTCATTCTCTGCATATTGTCCAGTTGTGGATTTTGGTGTTAATTCTTATCCCCTGCAAGAAGAAGCTTTTCTCATGAGGGTTGAGTGAGGCACTTATTTACAGTATAGCAGTATGGAGTTATTTTATTGTTATGTTCTTTCAGCAGAATAATAGTGTCAGGTTTTCACCTAGGCCCATGACCTATCTAATCTCAGGTTCTTATGGACTGGACCTTAAGTTCACCAAAAAGATGTTTGGTTATTCATATGACAGTTGTGCCACTATGTTATTAGTATACCTTGCAGGCAAGTGGCTTTTGTAGGTCACAGGGTTGGTAGCTGGGTGCCACTGATGACTACATTTCTCTTCTGGTAGCATGCAGAGTACCTTCCAGTATCATGAATGGTAGTCAGTAGGAATGATGCTTCTACATAGGAACCAGCTCATCTTATTTATGTCATAGTTAGTGTTTCATTTCTACAACTCTCTCTCTTCTAAAGATTGAAAACTTTTTATTATAATTTTATTAATTATTATTTTTTCATTTGTTTTACATACTGACCATAGCTCCACCTCCCTCCTCTCCTCCTATTCCCTCCTCTATCCCTCATCTACTCCCCTCCCCCATCCAATCCTCCCCATCTCCCATCTACCCCCTCCCCCACCCACTCTTCCCTATTTTCTATCTACTCCTCCTCCCCATCTCTATTCAGAAAGAGCAAGCCTCTCATGCCTGTCAACAAAAAGCATGGAACATCTAGTGGAGGCAGGACTAAGCTTCTCCATCTGTATCAAGGCTGTGCAAGGTAACCCAGCATGGAGAGTAGATTCCCAAAGCCAGCTCAAGCAACAGGGACAAGTCCTGATTCACTGCTAAAGGCCCCACAAACAAATCAAGCTACACAACCGTCACATACATGCATAGGGCCTGGGTCAGTCCCATGCAGACTCCCTAACTCTTGGTATAGAGTTGGTGAGCTTCCACACACTCAGGTCAGCTGCCTGCCTCTGCCTCCCCAGTGCTGGCACTGGTGTGCACTACCACACCTGGCTTTCAAAAGAATTTTTCAGTCAATATTTTTACTACGTAATTGCCAGTTTCCCATGATATTTCTGTAGACTCACTCCCTATTCCTAAAACAGTTTAATATGTGGGGACTTTTTCTTCCCAGGAAGCACATTCCTTTTGTTTGTTACCAGTCTAGACAAGTAGCTTGGATCCGAGAGGGTATAGCACAAAAGGGGAAAAACACAAATATTCACTTGATACTTTTAGGAAGAAAGTACTAGAAGGGAAAAATGTTAGAATACATGTTCTCGATAGCCAGGAGCAGTTGCTGTGGCTTTCCTTCTTTCCCTTCCCTTTCTCAGCAGCCCTGCACATAAGCAGCCCTCCATGCTGGAAATGCGAACACGGTTCTCTTGATAGAACATATAGTTCCAATTCCTGTGGTGTGAGAATGATGTCATTCATTCTTTTGTGGTTTGGTGAAAGAAACAAATGATATTTCTCACCTCAAATTTCAGAAAGCAAAAGGAATTGTTCCCCAGAAGAACTTGTCATTTCCTTGGAGGGATTATGAAACTTGTCTGTGGTTGTGAACATTTTTTTTTTTCTTCTCCAGAGTAAAAATTCATGAAAACTCAGAATTTTCCAGACTTGAGAAATAAGAGTTTATTAATAAAAATTGGAGTCTCTTTGTTTGATTGATTCACCTTCTTCATATGGCTCAAAATTTTCACACATGCTTCTGGTGCAGATGGGAGAATTAATAAAGCAAACAAACAATTTAAACATCAATTTATCACACTTCCTTGTACGTATGTGTGATGGTAGGTGTGAGGATGACAGCTTTTGTATGTGTATGAAGAGCAAAGGACAAATGTATCTGGAGTTTATCGTAGCCACCTTTACACCTATAACCCCAGTGCTTAGGGAAATGAAGGCAGAAACATCAGTAGGGCTGTGGGCTTATAGCTCAGCTCCAGCCTTAGTGATAGAACCTGTCTGTCTCAAAGGAAAAAAGGCAGAGAATCATAGAGCAGAAAGCTCAGCATCTTTCTCTGACCTCTGTACATGTACACGCAGACCAGTGCATATATGCACAAAGCACATGAATATACACATTCACCAATGCTCCCACCCCACACACGAAGGAAGGAAAAGAAAGAAAAAATATTAAACACTTTCACTGAATGTCTTGCAGTACTATAAATTGTTTCTTTAAGAATCCTTAGAATACAAATCTAGAGTTGTGCAAACTTTTCTATGGTAACAAAATACCCTCCCCCCCACACACACATAGGTGTGGTGATATTACATGAATGAATTCTAGTTGGCATATAATGAAAACCAGGAGCCAGATATTGGGGAAAAGCTGAAATATGAGAGAGAGTAAACAATCCACAGTCAATTCTCACCCAGCCAACTTCTCAGGCCTAACAGGGTAAGTCCTACTATCTTCATGGGTCCTCAGCCTGACTGGTGCCTTTACAGAATGGCTGAATTGAAGGTGTCAGCTACCACTGCTTGACTGTCAGGCCTTGAACTCTCAGAGTTCCAGAAGGGATGGGATTAAAAGCATGGGTCACCACTCCCTGACCTTCATAACTTCACTGTGGGTGACTCTGTCCTCTGATACTCCAGACTAATTTTATTAAATATACAATATATCACCACACACACAGGGTTTACTAGACTGAGTTTTGTAATAAGGGCTGGGTAGTCTTGTCCATATGCACTCTGAGAAGGTTCAGTCCACAAAGCTAGATGAATTGAAATTCCCATGTGATACTGACAGCCCTGGGGTTGAGTGAGTGTTGGAAGGCTGCAGTGGGGATGGCAGGAGACAAGAGAAAAGTCTGCTTAGGAAGAAGGCGCAGGCAAGTCACTCTTTTTCCTTGCGAGACTTGTGTCTGAGTTATTGCAAAAATGATAATAAAAACCTGGAGCCAGATATTGGGGAAAAGCTGGAATATTAGACAGACCACAGGCATGTCTCATCCACCAACTCTTTATGCTTGTCTTTATGAAATCCCCCAATTCCAATTTCTCCTCAGCCCACCAAGGAAGCGTCTGGGAAAACCGGAAAACTTCTCTTCTCGGGGCTGAAGAGATGGCTCAGAGGTTAAGAGCACTGACTGCACACTGAATGATCTTCCAGAGGACCTGAGTTCGATTCCCAGCAACCACATGGTGGCTCACAACCATCTATGTTGACACCTGGTACCCTCTTCTGTATAATGTATTATAAATAAATAAATCTTTAAAAAAAATTCTTTCTCTTCACTCAGCTATCTTAACTTTCTGTTTCCACATTGCTAAAACTAGGATTAAAGGTGTGAGTCTCCTCTCTCTGACTTTCATGGCTTGGCTCTGTGGTTGACTCTGAGATTCCAAACTGATTTTTTTTTTTAAAAAAAAAAACTTTATTTATTTGCCTTGGTGTTTGCCTGGAACTGGAACTACAGACAGTTGTTAGCTGCCATGTGGGTGCTGGGAATCGAACCCGTGTCCTCTGGAAGAGTAGAGGGTGCTCTTAACCGCTGAGCCATCTCTCCAGCCCCCTTCCAAACTGATTTTATTTAATATCTATCACCACACTGAGTCATCTTTGGAAAGTGCTGCCCACTTTGTGTGTGGTCTTCACTTCTCTGTGATGCCTCGTTGGAAAGCAGAGGTATGTCTCCTAGGTAACTCTAAATCTGATCAAATCAGTGAGAAAGTCCAGCTCCCACAGACATCTTGGAGTACAGAGAGAACAAACTGACAGACCTTCTTAGTGTGTGATAGGTTCCTTCTACAAACAGGTCAGTGTCCAGGCAAAATCACACATTTCCAGGAGATCTAAAAGATGAAACTCAAGCCAAGAAACCAACACCAAAACAACTTTTTGAAGGAGATTTTAGTAGCAGCAGGTGCTGAGTTAGTGAACGAAGCTGATTGTTTATTTTCAATTTTTAAACTGTTAACTTATCATCTCCAAGATGACAAATTACTGATTTTAGAATTTTAGATCAAATGTTGCTTTTCTAATGTCGCTGTATCTATCCTGGATTATTTTTGTGTGTTTCCATGTGAAATTAGAGATTATTCTTCAATTTTTGTGAGGAATTGCATTGAAATTTTGATAAATATTGTGTTGAGTTTGCAAATTGCTTCTGGTAGAATTTCCAGATTCACAATATTAATTCTACCAATCTAGATGAAAGGTCTTTCCATCCTCTGATATCTTTTTCAATTTCTTTCTTCAAAGTCTTAAATTTTTATTATTACACAGCTCTTTTCACTTTCTTTTTTTTTAAAGATATATTTATTATGTATACAGTATACAGAAGAGGGTATCAGATGTCATCATAGATGGTTGTGAGCCACCATGTGGGTGCCAGGAATTGAACTCAGGTCTTTGGAAGAACAGTCAGTGCGCTTAACCTCTGAGCCTTCTCTCCAGCCCCTCTTTTCACTTTCAAAATATTTTATTTATTAATTTTTTGTTGTTAGTGTGAATGAAATTATTTCCCCTATTTCTTGCTCACCATTTGATGTTTGCATATAGGAAGGTTACTGATTTCTGTGTGTTGACTTTGCATGTAAGTTTTCTGGTAGAGTCTTTAGGGTCTTTCAAAGATAGAATCTGTTCTTGTTAGTTTTTTCTCAACCTGATACAAGTTTGAGTTATCTGGGAATATAAAATGTCAAGAGAGCTACTGCTTTCACCAGAATGGTGGGTCTGTCTGGCATTTTTTGATTAATGATTGATGTAGTAGGGCCCAGTGCACTGAGGAAGGTGTGACCCCTCGGCTTGTGATCCTAGGTGATATAAGAAAGCAAGATGAGCCAGCCATGGAGAGCAAGCCAGCCATCAACGTTCTTCCATGGTCTTGAGTTCCAGCCTCTAGGTTCCTGCCTTGAGTTTCTGTTTTCCATGGTGGATTGGTCAAGTCTTCTGTGAAACTTTAGGAACTGGCCTTAGGACCCACCATTTTGAAATTCAAGCCCGAATACCATGGCATCTTTGTACCATGACCCACTTCAGACACACCACTTGGAAGTTGCTTTTGGCTCCTTTTCTGTCCTCTAGAACCCTTTATAAGCTTTCTCAGGCTTTATGTGGATGTTCAGCCCATTTGGGATGCCATCTGTAACAAGAGGTTTCTGGCCATCTGATCTAGACCAGCAATTCCTAAGTCCCAATAAAACATATAGATGCTCATATTAATTTCATCTTGCTTGGCCTATGTTTCAGGCACATTGTTAGCTAGCTTTTCATCTTAATTCAACCCATATCCATTAATCTGTTCTTCCACATGGCCTGTGGCTCACCTTTGTTACCTTATGTGTTGAATCTTGGATGGCTGGATCATGCCTACCTCATGCTCTGATTCCTCTGCCTACTTATATGGTGCCCACCATAGGCCAAAACAATCCCTTTACTTAAAGAATAATATTCACAGCATACAGAAAAGACACTTGTGTTTTTGGGAAAAAATCCAACTCTAAAACAGTGGGTAGTTTTAAAAAATGTGTTTTTTAATTTTGTTTGAAAGCATTTTTTTGTTTGATTCTTTTTTTGTTTGTTTGTTTTGAGGTGGCATCCCTCTATATAGCTCTGGCTGTCCATTAACTAAGAGACCCACTTGTCTCTGCTGCCTGAGTGCTGGGATTAAAGGCATGCAGCATCATACATGGCTGGAGTGTAAGTATTTTACTGAGAGTTTTTACACCTATGATTATCAGAGAATTTGGCTTATAATTTTCTTTCTATTTTGTTTAATTTTTCTTTTTTGCCTACTTTTGGTGTCAAGGTAATGTTGACATAAAAAGTTTTAAAAGTGTTCCTTACCTTTCTATTTTATGGAATAATTTGAGGGATATTGGTGTTAGTTCTTTTTGTGAAGGTCTGATAGGATTCTGCATTTTATCCATTTGGTCCTGTTTGTTTTTAAATTATTGCTTCTTTTATCATTGGATATTATAGCTCTTTTAAAATTATCTACTTAATTTAAATTTAATTTTGATAGATTATTTAAAATTCATCTATTTCCTTTACATTTTCCAATTTATAGAATTTTTCTCATTAATTTAGTTTAAAAATTATTATTTTTCATTTTTTGAGATTATAATATAATTATATCATTTCCCTTTACCTTTCCTTTCTCCAAACACCCCTTTATACTTCTTGCTCTTATGCAAACTCATAGCTCCTTTTTAAATAATCATTGTTACATACACAATCTTCTTAATACATAATAAATACACCAGGTCAGTCTGTGTGTTTGTTTTCAGGGCTGATCATTTGGTACTGATGTGTTCCTCCCTGCAGATGGCTAGTTTTCTAGTTTGCAGCATTCCAGAGCTGGCTGTAGTTCTCTGGGTAGGGCTGAGAACTTCTGCTCCACCCCCACCCACGTTAGCTTGTCCATTGCAGTCCTCCTTGTTCAGCGCACATTTGGGTGGTCATGTAGGTGAGACAACAGTGTAGCTTCTGATATCACTAAGACACAGAATTTCATAGCGAACTTCCTGATCCTTTGGCTCTTACACATGTTCTGCCCCCTCTTCCATAGTGATCCTAGAGCCTTAGGTGTGGAAGATTTATACTGAATCTGTTGGGACTGGGCTATGCAACTCTGCCTTTTGATTGGCTGTCATTTTCTGTAATGGTCTGTGTCTATTGCAAAGAGAAGTTTCTTTGTTGTTGGGTAAGGACTACACCCATCTGCGGGTATAAGGACAAATATTTATTTATATATCCTTGATCCTCATAATTTTGTCAGTATCTATTTTAGTGTTTTCTTTTTTTTTAATGATTAATTTGGATCTTCTCTCTGTTTTGTTTGGCTAAAGGTTTGTCGATCTTGTTGATCTTTTCAAATACCCATTTCTTCATCTGATTGATTGTTTTTTGTTGGTTTTATTTTTGTTTTTATTTCTATTTCCTTTCTTTTCTAAATGTTTATAAAAGTTTAGAAATGTAGTATTATCTTGATGGACTTTTCCTTAACGAGTGTTTTAGTTACTTTTCTATTGTTCTGACCAAATACTATGGCTAAGACAACTTATAAAAGAAAGTGGCTTATTGAGTTTATGCTTTCAAAGGGTTAGAGTCCACATGGTGGAGCAAAGGCATTTCTGCAGACAGAGCTGAGAGCTCACATCTTTGTACAGAAAGTAGGAGGAAGAAGGAGCCCAATGGGAGTAGTGTAAGTTTCCTGAAATCTCATCGTGTGCCTTCAATGATGCACCCCTTCTTACAAGGCCATACTTTTAATCCTTCTCAAATAGTTCCACCAATTGGGGCCAAATATTCAAACATAAGAGCCTACAGGGGCCGTTTTCATTCAGACCACTGCAATAAATATGTGGAATTTTTTCCTACCTCTTTTGACTAGTTTTGGTTTGAAGTCTATTTTGTCACATATTATAATAGCCATGTTTGTTTCTTAGTTCTATTTGTTTGGAATACCTTCCTTCTTCTTTTGACTCTGAGGTGGTTGGTGTCTATTGTTGGTGGTAATGTGTATTTTTTTGGGGGGGAAAGCAAAATTATAGGTTCTGATTTCTAATCCAATCTGTTTATTTTCATTGAGAAATTAGTAACATCATTATTCAGAGTTATCACTGAACAATATCTGTTAATTTCTGTTATTTTTGTTGTTGTGAGGTTATTAGACCTCTTATAGTTAATTATACTGGGATTATTTCTTGTGACTTCTTGGGTATATTTAATCATTTCTTTAGACTGAAGTATTTCTTCTACTTGGCTTAATGGACATAAGTTTTTAAAGTTGTTTTTATTGTGAGGAGTTTTTTGTTTGTTTGTTTGTTTTTTACACTTTGGTTGTAACTAGCAGTTCTACTGCACATAGTAGCCTGGGTTGGCATCTATGGTCTTTTCAAATTTATGGTGTATCAGTCTAGGACTTTCTGGGTTTCAAAGTACCACAAAAAACAAAAAACAAAAAACAGGCACTATTCTAATGGGCCTGCTTTTATGTAAGTCTTGGCTTTTCTCTCTTGACCTGTTCAATATACTTTCTTTGTTCTGTACTTAGTGTTTTGATTATTATACATAATGGGAAATTTTTTCCCTGGTGTGTCCATTTTGTGTTTTGTATGTCATTTGTACGGTGATAGGTATATTTTCCCCTAGATTTTGGAAATTTTCTATTTTACTGAAATATTTTCTGTGTCTTTTATTTCCCCTCTTTCCTTCCTTTCTTTTCTCCTCCTCTTTCTTTCTTTCCTTTTTTAACCTTTTATTATTACTTTTTTTGCCTTGGTGTTTACCTGGAGCTGGGAACTGGAACTACCGACAGTTGTGAGCTGCCATGTGGTTTTGCTGGGACTTGAACCCCAGTCCTCTGGAAGAGCAGTCGATGCTCCTAACCGCTGAGCCATCTATCTCCTCCTTTTTCTTTTTTAGTTTTTCAAGACAGGCTTTCTCTCTGTAGCCCTTGCTGTCCTGGAACTTGCTCTGTAGATCAGGTTGGCATTGAACTCCATCTACCAACATTTAAGCAGTCCCTAGACCCTCAGCCTATGACACACACTTCTGCAACACCAATAGCTACTGGTGCTGTCAGGCAAGGAATTCTCTGGACTCTATATTTTATGTGCATACTTCTTCATCTTTTCCTGATGTTGACAAAGAGTCCCAGAACCCTCTTCCCCCAGTACATCCTGTGGCCACTCAATGTGTTCACTGTAGTCATGCAGGTAAGAGGTAAAGATATCTAGATAACCCTTCTCTACCACAGTTTCCCTCACTACTGCATAATAAGGCTGGTGGAGTCAAGGGAATGAGACACTCTTTCCTGTTAGTGCACATCTTTGGCAATAGTACAAGCCCTGACTAGGGAAGGAGAACATAATTCACCCACACTTGGAACCTCCATCCAGCACTCTTCATACATCCTAATACATGAAATTAGAGGTCTGTGAATCCAATGAACATTACCAGAATCCCTTCTGAACCCTGACTCCAGTCATCAGATAATATATGGAATAGCTAGCTCCCTTGGGGTAATACTACCTACCGTGCACTGGCTCTGGTTTAAGAGAACAAACGCTGTCTATGCCTCAGGCTTCCACTCTCCTAGATTACCAAACCTAGATTACCTTCAACACTCTACTTATTAATCAATACTAAATCTTTCTACAACTGAACTTCAATCAACACAAAGCCCAGCCAAGATTTTTAAAGTAGTAGAAATACCAAGCACTGAAAGAACTGGACTTAGATGTGTTAACAAATTAACTCAAGACGAGCAAGTTCTAGTGTGAAAATGTCAGTAACATTAAAAGTCAAGACAAAATGCTTCTTCCAAAAAGTAAGAACTCTATATGAATGCTACCAATGACAGTAGCTTGGACAAAAGTCCAAATAAATAACTCATTTAATAAATGTTCAAAATTTCAAGGAGGACACAAATAGATGTGTAAATAAATTCAAAGGATACAAGCAATCTACTAAATAAATTCCAAGAAAACACAATCAGCTGAATAAAACAAGGAAGTCAATTCAAGATTTAGAAATAGAATTCAATAATGAGATAGAAGCAGTAAAACAAATCCAGACCAAAACAATATCAGAAATGAAATTTTCAATAAGACAAATTGAAGTTTTGAAAAGCTTCCTTAGTCATAGGGATCATGGCTTGAAGACATAGTAGAGAAATTAGAGCATTTTATTAAGGTTAATGACAAGTTAATTAAACTTCAAGAAGCCTATGAACAGGACATACAAGATCTGTAGGATAGTATGAAAAGACCAAACTTACAAATTCATAGATAATACTTTAATCAAATTATAGAAGAATAATTCCCAAATCTAGGAAAAGAAATGCTCATTCAAGTACAGGAAGTAGAGAGAGTACCAAATATACAGGATCAGAAAAGAAACTCCCAATACTCTATTAGAGTTAAAACACCTAAATTGTACAGAAATATTAAAGAGAGAATTTCTAAATTACATATATTATCAGTCCCATCAGAGTAACTGCTAAGTTCTCAATGGGAAAATATAAAAGCTGCTAGAGCTGGGAGCAATATACTTCAGTTCCTCAAAGACTGTAGATGATTGCCCACATTACTGCTCCCCTCAAAACTATCCATAATAGAAATCAAGGTATTGATCTAGAAGGTATAGAAGCTTCCTCCCTACTGCTTTAATAGTATGGAAGATATTACGTAGGCTGCTGAGGGAGAAAAGTCTTCAACAATCTCACTCACCTTGGAATCCGGCAAGCTGCAATAATGACCAAGTTAGCAAGGAGTAATATTTCACTATGGTGAAATAATAGTATGAATGTTATGGGGATAATAATGTGCTTTCTTACTGGATTTAAGGCCTACTTTATAGGAGGAAGCTCATGTCTAGTATTGCAAACTTGGCTAAGAATAGAAATTCAGAGAAGTCATAGACTTTACTACTATGGGAAAACCTACCAATATGATTTTGCTAAATAGACATGATATCAAACTGCTTTTGTTGCCCGTAAATTGGTGTCATAGTTACTTACGGCAACACGTCTGTTATTGGTCTACCTCAATCTCTTCCTTTTTAGTACTAATGTCTGCCACACACTTATCTACCTTGATTCTTCCTGCCTCTGGCTTGTTCTCCCCTGTCAGCTAGGACCCCGACCTTTGTGAAATGTGTAGTGTGTGATACATGCCTGCTCAGAGCAAGCCACTGTAAATTTATCTAAATAAAACTGCTCTCCTTCTCAGTACTCATTGGTGGAATGTAACTAGGAAGAGGGAAGAAGGAAAAGGACCTAGATGGGTGAGTAAAGCATTTACAGCACATTAGCATAGTGACACTTCGGTTCTATGGTGATTTCCACGTCCGTGGGTATGGACATAGCACTTGTTGACTGCCAGGATATAAGTGGAAAAAACCATCAACAATGATTAATAAATTGCATAAACTAATGGCAGTGGGATGAATACTCATTCTGATACTGTGTTATGAAATTTCCGGTTTCAGAAACAGTGCACAGAACCTACAAAACCTGTTTGTTAGTAAGATGGTCACAGCATGACTTTATTATCAAACTATATATACCTAAATGATGAAGTGTTTTTATCAGTTCTAAAAATCAGTTCTGTTATCAGTTAATTTAATGTGGATATCTTGTGTAGGAATAGTTTTTCTATGTTATTAGTTTACAAAAGTCATTATTTTGAGTAAGGAAAGTTTGGGGAGTTATTGTCAAATGAATGGGAAGTTTCACACTTGAGATGAACAAAGTTAAATGCTTTGAATGCTATTAAACTGAATACTTCAAAATGGTTGAAAGATAAAGATAAAACTGTAAAGCCTGTAATTCTGACTTTTTGCCAATTTACCTTCTTAAAGTTTGTTACATATCAAGAACACAATAATGCACATATATGTATGAATATATTTTTATTTAATTTGGTATTGGGGATTGACACAAAGCCTTGTTGTTCATAGGTAAGTGCTCTACTCCTATGCTGCAAACCAAGCTCTCTAATATACCTATGCATGGTTATGCTACATTTCTTAAAGTACATATCATGTGGCATCTTGCCTTTATTACTTAATATAACTTGAACACATACATACGTATGTGTAAAATGTATTTTTATATCATTATGTCTCCTAAAGATGAACATTAGCCATCTTACAAGATAATATACTGTTCTTCAGTTAAAATGCATATACATGTGCCTTTCCTGATGTCTGATTTTATTGTTTCTGCGGAGTTGTTCATTCATTCATTAATAAAGGATTTGATGTAGTTCCACTGTCAGACATATGAAATCTTGGATAATCCTAAGTAAAAGCTGTCTGCTGGAAGTTCAACATGTCAGGAAACTCCATTTCCCCCAAACCTGGCAGTTATATTAGAAGTTAACGATTGAATCAGTAATTTCTATTCTTGAATCAGTAGCCACTTTGGTATGTACAATAAAAACGCATAGTTAAAGCCATTATTTCATGTGCACACACTGAGCTCCCCTTTGACCAATTTCTGTCATGTGTTTTGTAGTATTTAGAATTGTTAGAGTGAGAAAACAGACAGGCCAATAATAAATTGTTTGTCTCTCTCTCCCTTCTTTTATCATCATTTATTTTTGATGGTGTGTGGTGAGTGTGCAGACCTCACCTTTTTCTTTACACCTGAATCTGCGCATACAAACACCATCCAAAGATACGGATATGAAGACAAACTCAAGTGGAGAATATACAAAAAGAAAATCATAATAAAAATGTTCTAAAGAGGGAAAAACCAGGAGCTAAAGAGATGGCTCAGCAAAGAAGACCACTAGCTCTTGTAGAGAACTTTGAATCAGTTCCTGGTACACAGTGGTCACAACTATCCATAATTCTAGTACTAGGGTACCCAAGCTCTTGTTTGGCCTCCCTGAGTACCAGACACACATATAATACACAGCCTTACCAGCGTTGCTTGAATTCTGGTTGTAACGAAAGAAACTCAGAGACAGATATTGGGGAAAGGCTGAAAGATCAGAGAGGAAACACCACAGTCAAATCCCACCCAGCTATCTTCCAGCTTCCTCAGCCTCGCTCCTGATCACCTCTAATGCCTGCTGTTTTCCTAAACCTGCCTTAAATACATTCTTCTCCCAGCTGTGTCCCATCTAGGTTAAGATTAAAGGCCTGAGCTACTCTGTTTGGTAGTCAGCCTTGAACTTACAGAAACACAGAAAGATCTGTCTCTGGAGTTACCAGATTAAAGGCATAGGTCACCAATCCCTTTCCTGGTGATGGGATCAATGGTGTGTGCCATTGAAGTCCAGCTGTTTGGTCTTGTACTCAGAGATCCAGAACTTCCAGAGATCCAGAACTCCTGAAGCTACCTCTGCCTAGTTTGACTGTTGGTTGATCTCTTGATATTTCAGGTTTTATTATATATGTAACATATCACTTCATACCAGTAAAAAAAAAAAAAAAAAAAAAAAAAAGACAAAAACCCAACCTTACGTGGTAGATGAGGGCTTCCAAATGGGAGTCAGCTTGGTTTTGTTTTCTCTTATTTTGGGAAGCGTGTTTCACTCTATAACTTAGCTGCCCTCAGATTTCCCTGTGTAGTCCAGGTTGCACTCAAAGCTCTGCTTATTATCCTCTTGCTTCAAGGATGAGCCACAGCACCAAAATACCAGATGCGACTTTGTGAGATGTGGGCTTAAAGCTGTTGGTGTGCTGGCCTCCGTGAGGAACTTCACCTATTTCATCTCTTTCCCTCCCTTTTAAGTCATCCTGAGAGCAAAGCAAAAAGAACTTTTAAAAGGCTTCAGTTGGTAAATTTTGTGTTGAAGTAACTTGTTTCTGAAGTACCAGTGACCTTTTCTGCTGAAAATAAAATTATTTAATTTTCTTCTTTTTATACCAATAGGTTAATACACTAGATTCTAACTCTGAGTAAAATATTATTTTAGACCAAATTATTATTTTTTTTTACAATCCATATATTTAAATATTAACTCCTAAGAATGTGATTTCAGTTGAGGACATCATCTTTTAAAAGCTAAACATTCTGTCCTCAGGGTGTCCATAATACGATCCAACTGATGTCCTTATAAGGAGAAGAAATGGAGACTGACACTGAGGGAAGCTTTCGGGAAACGGAACAGGGAGAACATGACCGCACTCAAGACTCATGCCCTTGAAACTCAACCCTGCACACACCTAGATCTTGGAATTGTAGCCTCAGAATTCAGAGTAAATCTCTGCAGTGTTTGTTATCTTTATAAAATAGCGCTAACTACGACATGAATAATAGGCCAACTCAGAGCTGAGAAAAATGAATTAAGATATAAGCTTCCTAGAGAGCTGAAATGGAGCAGATAGCAATAGATGCAATAATGCCCCTAGAAAATGAAAAAATTAAGCTTAGTGAATTTATAGCTTTAAACCCAAACTAGCCAACAAAGGAAATGGCTGGTGGCCATTATTGAGGTTCTAACTTGATATGCCAATGTTCCGAAGGACAAGAAAAGACTAGATGAAATAATTTAATTTCTTTTTAATTAAGTTTAGAATTTAAAATTTTATAAAATGCTCTTCTGTGAAATATATCATTTTAGCACTGTGGGAAGAAGTTGATAAATAGAATACCCTGGGGAACTTTTTTCTGTTTATTGCTGTATTCCTGGAATATCACAAGGAGCATAAAGCTGCAGGCAAAACTTCATTGGGAAAGCATTGTTTTCTCTTTGTCAGCTGTTAAGAAGTTATGGGAATTAATGCTGTGTGGCCTCTGACACTGCTGAGACTTTATCAAGACAAGATAGGGTTTCTGAAAGGGAGTGGGCTTGAGACCCTTTCAGAGTGCAGAGAGAGGAGAATTGGAGGCCAAGAAGATATTCTACCTATAGCACAAAAGTAGCATATAAACCATCCCAACCCCCAGCTGCAGAAGGAAACGTGAAGCCTGAAAGGGCAATAGAAACCTTTTGCAGGGGCTAGAGAGATGGCTCAGAGGTTAAGAGCACTGACTGTTCTTCCAAAGGACCTGAGTTCAATTCCCAGCACCCACATGGTGGCTCATAACCATCTATGATGACATCTGGTACCCTCTTCTGTATACATAATAAATAATTAAAAAAAAAAAAAAGAAACCCTTTGCAGGACAATCCCAGGGACTTTGTTGCTGTTGCTTAACATTAGATTTTCCATCCCTTGGTCTGCACTGATTTCAAATGCAGCTGTTTGGATCCTAGAGTCTAGAAGCAGCCTGCCTGTGTTGGAATCCCGACTTGGTGCCAGTTCTGTGGGGTTGAGATGGGGTATAACCTTGTGCTGGTTATGTTTGTGTCATTTGGAAGAGGTGACTACAGTTGAGGAAATGCCTCCATGAGATTGGCCTTCTGTTAAGTTTGGTTTTGGGAGCAATTTCTTAATTAATGATTAATTTGGGAGGGCTCGGTCCTCTATTTGCATGTCTTCCCTGGGCAGGTGGCTCTGGACGGCAGCTAAAAACAGGCCTAATAAACAACATTCCTCCATGGTCTTTTCATAGTTCTGTCTTCAGGTTCCTTTTTTTTTTAAAAAAAAAAAAACTTTATTTATTTATTATTTATTTATTTGCCTTGGTGTTTGCCTGGAACTGGAACTACAGACAGTTGTTAGCTGCCATGTGGGTGCTGGGAATCGAACCCTGGTCCTCTGGAAGAGCAGACGGTGCTCTTAACCGCTGAGCCATCTCTCCAGTCCCTCAGGTTCCTTTTTTGATTTCCCTTAGTAATGGGCTATAAACTCTAAGACGAAATAATCCCATTTTTTATCCTGAACTGGTTTTGATCAACATCTTAGCCCAACAATAGGAAGCAAACTGGAACAAACCTGCAAGCCTCGGTTTTGCCATCTGTAAAATGTCAACACTAATGTAATATACTGACTCATAGTTATTTATAACATCACCCCTCTTTGCCTTGTCCTTCAGATGACATCCTATCAGTTACCCAGCTTTCTCCCTGTGCCAACTCCTCTAATCGTGCTTGCTTTTATTCTTTACTTTTTATCAAACAAGAATTTGCTGTAGGCTGGTGAGATGTCTCTGTGGTGAATGTACTTGTCTCCAGGCCTAGAGTTTCATCCTGGAGACGCCCATGATGGAAGGAAAGAACTGACTCCTGAAAGCTGTATTCTAACCTTCACATGTGTGCTGTGGCATAAATACAATAAACACACAAATGCAAAGAAGTTTGTTCGGAATTGTGTTGGGAGTGAGAGACATGGAAAGCACGATTTAGAGAGTTCTTTCCTGACTTTTGTGGCTGAGTTCTAGCCATGTCTCTGCCATTCACATTTAGGGCATTCTAACAGTTTGTCTCTGCCTGCTGTCTCTCCTTCTAGGCTGCTTTCTTCATGCTTTTACCTGGGTACCATTGTTCCCTCATGCAATCAAGGCTCCAATTTGTTACAGCATATTTAAGCACCACCTCATCAATTATTGCTGGCAGATTTTTCTTCCTTGCCATGTTCAGATGTTCCCAGGACTTACACTTCTGCTCCTCTGGGTCATGTCTTGGCTTGTCACTGTTTGGGAACAGAGTGGTTCCAGGCCAGTTGCTGCCAGTGGCTTCTGAGATAGCTGTTATTAACAATGGGCAGGATGGATCATCCTGGGAAGGGAAAATAAATGAGATCTCTTGAATAAACTGAGGGTGAGGGGAGGCAAGAGAAGGGTTGAGAACATAAGGGAATGGGATGGTCAAGGTAGAACAGAGACAGCATCAGAAAGCAATGACAATGAAAGAGATATCTTGGTAGAAGGAAACATCATGGATTTAGGGAGAAACCTGGTGTTAGGGGAGTTCCAAGTAATACACAAGGATGACCCCAGCTTAATCTACTAGCAATAGTGGAGAGTATACTTGAGCTGGCCTGCTCTGGCAACAGACGGTCATCATAAAGTCTTCACCTAGTAACTGATGTTAGCAGAGGCAGAGATCCACAGCTAAGCACCAGGCTGAGCTCTGGGAGGCCAGTCAAAGAGAGGAAAGATTATCTGAGCAAGTGGGGCAGGGAGGTCAAGATCATGATGGGAAAATATACAGAGATAGGTGAACCAAGATAGTAGGAATTTAAAAACTTTAGACTGACAGCTGTAGAGAGTGCACTGGACTACTCTGGACCCTCTGCTTACTGGGGACAGTTGTATAGCTTGGTCTGTTTAAGGGGACCCTGGCAGTGGGATCAGGATCTACCCCTGGTGCATGAGTTGGCTTTTTGGAGCCCATTACCTATAATGAGACACCTTGCATAGCCTTAATGCAGGAGGCAGGAGCTTGAATTTGCCTCAACTAAATGTAACCAGTTTTGCAGACACCCCATGTGAAGCCTTACTTACTCCGAGTAGATGATAGAGGGTGTGTTGGAGAGGTTGGAAGATTGGAGGCTCAAGAGGAGGGATGAGAGGGGGATCTGTGGGTGGAATGTAAAGTGAATAAAAAATTCTTAAACTAAAAAAAGGGAGTAGGTACACTGTGACTGGTGCCGATTTTGTAATAAATATTGTAAAGATCCCTGGCATGTAACAGCCATGTGGTAAACCTGACATGGTGCCAGCAGAACACATTGCTTACTCCCTTTGACATGGCTATGTAAATCTGTGCCCACCTGTCCTCTTAAAAGGAGATAATACCTGAAAATTTTCTGTTCTGCTTCTTTCCTTTGTACTTGTCTGGCAACTCTCCTGAATAAACGCTAGTGTGATATATGGTAGTGTGTGTGTCTGATCTTATGTGTGAAGTCAATATTTTGGTGCTGTGACTCGGATAGGCTCTCTCCTGGGCTTAGGTGCACATAAGCACTAGGAGATCCTGATCCGGGGCTCACTACCAGCCCACCTTCCATCTGCCCCACTGCAGCTTGTTTGAACACCACCAGCCTCGACTGGTAAATCTTCCCTTTCCAGTCGGTGTGAATGCAAACTATTGTCTCCAGAAAAGATGGTTGATTGTCTGGCTTTCTGGTAGTACTCTAGCCTTGTGGAGGACCACTCCCAGCCATGATCTTTACTGGTCACAACTGTTCCTTCTTGCCTGACACTCTTTCTGGCCTTCCCTGCTGTTGAAGTCCAGCCCAGATCCTTGAATCCTATTTCTAGACTCTGTCCCCAGGGCTCTGCCCTAACGCCTATCGTAGGTGCTGACAAGTTCCTATCGATAGTTTGCGTTGGATGTCTACTCTAGGTGTTGATGAGTGACTGTGGTAGCTCAGTGTTAGGTTTTATTCCCACTCCTGAGAAATAAAGAGTTTTCAGAGGTGGCAAGTGTTGGTTTGGGCTTTTCCCTGATGTCTATCCTGGGTGCTGACAAGTATATAAGGATAGACAGCATGATTTTTACGCCCACCCCTTGTGGTGGCTAGCATTGCTTTGGATTTTGTCCTAATGCCTACCCTGAGAGCTGACAAGTGTCCTTAGCAGGACCACTCATTGGCTGGGTGACAACCAAGATTTAGCAATGGAATCCCACCTCTTTGGGCCTTGGTAATAGAGAATGAGCCAGCAGAAATGTCTCTCTGTCCTCACCTCTAGAATGCATTCTTGAGACTCTCAAGCCACTTAGACTTTTTGCTTTACCTAGACACCACCAAGTTTATCCATTTTTACACAAAGAAATAGCCTAAGTACCTCTTATCCAACTCAAAAATAGCTGTCTAATGGCTCACTGGACCCCAATATTTTATGAGAGCTAACTTCTGCAAGCAAGTGTATGGGTGGATGGAAAGAGTTTCCCTTCTATCTTCCTGTTTCCCTATCCCTTTTACTATCTCAACTCCAAATCTTCTCTTCAAGTGTTCTATCTTTCTGCCGTCTAGCCATACAATCAGATCTTTCTCTGGAACCTCCACATTTCAAATCTCAACTCTCACCTGCAACTCTCTCAACCTTTTCTTTCCCGGGACTCCAAACCTGGCAGCTACATTTACGCACTGGTCACTCGCTCTTGTGCTCCTAAGGATCCTGATCCAGTTCCCACTCTACAGGAAGTGACTGACATAGATGGAATAGTGAAAGTTTATACCCTGTTTTCTTTATCAGAACTTTCTCAGGTGGCAAAAAAAAAAAAAAAATTGGGCTGTAGTATGAAGGGGAGTTGCAGAGCAGACCAGAACTCATGCAGATGAGGTTCATCAGACAAATGTCCATACTCTTAATATTATGGCAGTTTATTTGTTGCTTTTTAGCTCAGTGTTTCATTATCTTACTAGGTGACAGTAGTTAAATACTTTTCTCTTAATAAAGGTGAATTCAGTTAATTTATTGTATAACAGAGATACGATGCTTAACTGAACAAGATCTGGCATACAACTGATGCTCAAAAGTATTTTTGATTCAGAGAAAGTGTAGATAAGAATAATAATTGCGCCTGTAACTGCTGCCTGCTTCTGTCTGTCCTTCTGTCAATCCTCCCTCCTCCCTTGTCCTCCTCTCTCAGCTCTACATGGTCCTTGGACTTCAAAGGTCTTGACCACAGTGACCTCACTTTGGCATCAAGCCGATTTAGGTCTCCACGTTGACTGTAAGACTTACAGAGGTGAAATTGATCAAACACTTCTAAATTTCTTTTCCTTCATCTGTGAAATAGGCATAATAATAGTTTTTGTTTTGTGGGACTTTGTGAAGGGCATGGTTGAAAAATATAGGTATAAAAGCTTAACACTTTGCTTAATATAGACAATTTCAGTGCTCCGTTTTTCATTTTTCTTTCAGGATGATGAGCTGTGAATATACACAATGGGCCATTTTCTATAAAAATAAATATATATGTAAATTTTTTCTTCTTCTTTGAATAAATCAAATACAGCTGAGGTTTTGCCCTAGGCTTTGGTTGAAAACATTCTTTCTTAGATGAGATTAAGTTTGGAAAATGTTGACTCAGAAGCAGAACTTTTTCAGAAAGTCACAACCAAGTGGTGCTGCAGGATTATAACATGGATCTGTGCTCTTTGCGTGCATTAGTCTGCTCCACAGTGGTTCCATGCAGTGCCACATGCTTCAGGGTTAGATCAAAGTTACATTCCCAGGAAGTAGAGTTGCTCCATTGTCAGAAAGTATCTTAGCCTCAACTACTTGATTATTTCCCCCATAGACATAGTCTCTAAATCAGTTTAGGTATTATTTTAGGGAGCATTAGTTCCTATCTTAATGTATCCTAGTGAAGAGGAAAAGACCCTGTGCATTTGCAGTCTGCTGAAAAGACTCCTACTTTGAGTTCTTGCCTGCAGTTTTTCAGTAGTCATTTCCAATTTTGCTTTTCTTAGAATACAGATCCCCAAGAAAAGACCTAACATGTCCAGTGTGACTGTCTCAACACTCATGCTTGATGTCAATCTGGGTAGCAAACTGAAAGGCTGTTACCCTAAAAATATCCTCATCTGGATAAAGAAGGAGTAGGAAGCCTTGACAGGGGGTAAATGATGTTCCTAGTGCAAGCTCAGTTAAACTACCTTTTTGGGGTGGGGTGAAAGGTACTTTTAATAACCCAGATGTCTTTCTCTTCTACCCAGTAAGGTTTTCAGAGTCAAATAGAACATCTATATCAGGAAATTTTATTCTAGCTTTAACTGTGCTGGTAAAAAAAAAAAAAAAAAAAAACCTTTCCAGATGGGTTTCTGTTTATACAGCCTTTATAAATTTTATTTGTATACAGCTTGTACATTGCAGTACTTTGAGTTCTGTTTTTCAAGACTTGGAGCACCCAATAGTGTTTATAAAACAGGAAAAAAAGTGACCCTTTTCATAAGGAAAAGAAGCTACAAAAATTCTTATTCCTTTGAAAAATTTGTTTGGAAGCATGGTTAAGTAGTACTGTGGAACCAGACATAAAACTCCCATACTTGAAAGGTAGGGGCAGGAAAATTTGGGGTTTGAGGCCCTTCATGGCTACATAGCAAGTTTAAAGTCAGCCTGGGCTACAAGAGACCCTGTCTCAGATTTAAAAAGTTGTGTTGATGACTTAGTAATAGCATTTTCCATATATTATTGTGAAAAGTTAAAGGACTGAATCATAGACAACCTTGCACTCATCATCTCTATTATATAATTAGCATTAGCATTTTGCTATGTTTATCTTGTAGCCTAGCTACACCCTTGAAGTCAAATTCCTGTTACTTTATCAATCTTTTTTTTTTTGAAAAAAATATTTATTTTTATTTTATGTGAATTGATGTTTTGCCTGCATGTATAACTGTGTAAATATGTCAGATCTTGGAATTACAGACAATTGTTAGCTGCCATGTGGATGCTGGGAATCAAACTCAGGTCCTCCGGAAGAACAGTCAGTGCTCTAAACCGCTGAGTCATCTCTCCAGCCCTACTTTATCAATCTTATAATTTTTGGATGTATTTCAGAATTACAGATACCACAAGTAATGAGCTCATTTCAAGTCATGATGGTATCATGACCATTTAGCCAATGCTGTGCTTTTCTAAGTGGGATTAGGTTCAACCACAGCTAACAACAAAGAGTGTTTTCAATGTGATTTGTTTTTATTTATTATGTATTATTTTGAGGGGCTTGGTGATTGAACCCAAGGCTTCTTACACGGTAAGCATATGCTGTACCATGTACTGTTCCCCTCCAATGCTCACTGTGTTTAAGAGCCTGTTTGCTTTGCTGAAAGAATGATGAAGGTAGCACTTTGAGGTGGCTTACCATGATCTATGCTTTAAGCACTTCCTTTCTTTCCCATCCATGATCCCAAACTGTGAAATTCACTTGTGAGTTGTGTCCTGTACTAAAATGCTTGCCAGAATTTCATCCAACTTCATTTCTAATGCAGAGGAGGAGCAGGGAGTGGAGGAGAACTTCTTCAATAACCTGACTTAGAAGAGCCAATAATTTATAATCAAATACTTTTAAGTTTATGACACCTAAAAAAAAAGCAAACGAAAACAACAACAACAACAAAACTCAAATAAATTTAAGTAAACAGTGGATAGAATTTTGTGAGGATCATATTACATTTATAGCTGTAGTTAGGAAAAATGAAATTATAAAGATAGTGCTTGGTATTTTTAATATCTTATTAGTTATAATATAGTCATACTTGAGGCTGAAAAATATAGTGTTGTTTACTTTTGATTATTAAAATAGCTTATTTGCTTCAACCATTTCTCCTTGTTGGGATTAGTCAGATGAGCTAAAGGTTTGTAACTCAGATCAGTGAATCCTGCGTTACTATTAGACACATTTGCTGGGCATAAAAGGTAACTTTAATAACTTCTCAACAGAAGAACCTTGGCTCAGTGCACTCACAGAGCCCTAAACTGAAGCAATATCAAAGTAGTATCTTTCTTTCCTATGATGATCCTAGTGAACTTGTAAAAACTTAGTGGGTGTGATGGTTTGAAAGAAAATGACCCTCCAAAGGAGTTGTACTATTAGGAGGAGAGGCTTTGTTTGAGTAGATATGGCCTAGTTGGAGGAAATTTGTCACTGTAGCAGTGGGTTTGGATGTCTCCTATGCAAGAGATACTACCCAATGTCTTAGACCATTTTCTGTTGCCTGCAAGATGTAGGACACTCAGCTACTTCGTCAGCACCCTGTTGGTTGCACATTGCCCTGTCACATCATGATGATAATGGATTAAACCTCTGAAGATATAATTAAATGTTTTCCCTTTGTAAGAATTGCTATGATCATGGTGTCTTTTTATAGCAATAGAAACACTAAGTAAGACGGTGGGTTTAGGGCCAAAGGATCATATGGCCAATTTGTGATATCTTCAGGAAAGTAATGCTTCAGAAATATATGAGTTAAGAATCTGGCCTAGTAATGACAAACATCGTTGAGGAATATTTAAAAAAAATTAAAACAGATTTATCTCTGAAGAGATATTACTTTATTTTCTTTCTTGAGGAGTTCTTAGGTCAAAGCAGATGAGATTTAAATTCGATGGCCAGGATACCAGCATTCCTGGCATCCTGAAGAAGATACGTGGGGTGGTCATATGCAACAAAGAAGACAGGAAACTGGTATTCTGAGCTATGTGTATGCGTGCTTGTGTATGGAGGCCTGAAGTCTCTCCAACCTGTTTTCTGAGAGGCTGCCATTAACTTATTTTACGAGTTTGGTTAGATTACTGACTAGCAAGCTCCAGTGATTCTGCCTTCTCCATCTTTCCAGAGCTGGGACTTAAGTATTAACAGTTTTGGTTCTTGAGATAAGGTTTTACTGTGTATCCTTGAGTGTCCTGCAGTTTGCTGCGAAGACCAGGCTTGTCTCAAACTCACAATGATTTACCTGCCTCTTCTTCCAAGTGCTGGGATTAAAGGCTTGTACCACATACCTCAAACACATTAATAGTTTTAAATTGGGTGAGTGAATTCACATTGCTGCTGGAGAATTTGAGACACAGGCAGCTTATCAGAATCAGCTATGACAACAGGGTCAGCATATGTTTTCTGCAAACCCAAGGAGGCTTCCATGTCCAAATCAGAAAGGAGAATTCTTAGCGCTTTTTATCAGGAGATGGCAAGATTCGACTCACTATATTTTTGTAAATAAAGTTTTATTGAGACACAGCCGTGCACTTTCACCTGTATTGTTCGTGACTGTTTCTGAGGTATCATAGTGGAAGTAAAGAGTTGCAACTTGCTCTGTAAGGTAATGGATGTGGTGTGCATGTAAAGCCTAAAATATTAGCTATCTGATCTTTTGCAGAAAACATCTGCTGACCCCTGGGTCTGTATAGTCCTCGTCAAAACTCTTAGCCAATTTAGGGAAGCTTTGGTTTTGAAACCCATTAGTAAGCAATGGCAGTTTACTTTTGCAGATATGAAACTTGGATCCTAATACTTTCTTCAGTCTCTCTCACCCCCCCTCCCCCAACTTGGAAAGTGACCCAATAAGGACAATGAAACTTGGCCTGATCAGCAATATTGAGAAAGTGGAAGGTGAAAGTATTGACATCTGCTTGTATTTTGTAGCCCCAGCTTTTCTGGCAGCATGTGACATGGTGAAAGTGTTCTGGCAGCGTAGCTAGTTCACATTTGTGGAAGACTGTCTGCTGTTATCTGACCTCAGCTGGAAAAATGCCCATGAAGGAAGGCAGCTTGGTAGGAGATCTGTATCTGCTTTCGTAGTGGCTCTTTAAATGAATATCATTTTTTCCAGCTTTACTAATTGTATTAAACTTGAGTCTTTGTGTATTTAATATTGATACATATGCATATTTTCAGTTACATGCCTAATCTTTGACAGAATATATATATATTTTATATATATATATATAAAATAAAAGTAGCTGTCCTGTCTATCTCTAATCGTAATTCACTAACATGAAGTGTATTACATTCTCAGTGCACTCCCTTCCCCTCAGGCCCTGGACTCATCCTTCTTGACTTGTCTCTTTAAGTCTTTACTTGCCATCCTACATAAGTGGAGTCAAACAGCATCCATTTCATAAAATTCAGTTGATTTGTTTTTTTGAAAAATTTTATACATGAATACTGTATTTATATAATTTTATCCCTTTCTCTTTCCCATTCACCTCCTCTTATGTCTCCCCCTTCTCTCTCTCAAGTTTATGACCTCTTCTTGAATTGTTACTGCTCTCTATATACATGTATATGTGTATATATACATATCCAAACCTACGTATGCATAGGTACATGTAAACGTTACTAAGGCCAGTTTGTGCTGCTCATATGTACACGTGTTTAGAGATGATTGCTTGGGACTGGCTAGCCTAGCAGAGGACTCATCCTTGGAGTAGACTGATTCTCCCGTTCCCAGCATTGCTTACTTGTAGTTCTTCATCTCGGGGTGGGCCTTGTGAAATGTCCCCTTTCTCAGCATATTGACTAGCATCAGAATTCAGCACTTGTCATTTTGTGAGTATTTAGCATGTTCTCAAATTTCATCCATATCTGTGTCAGAATGTCATTTTCTTCCTTTTTTTCTTTCTGTTTTGCTTCTTTCTTTCTTTCTTTCTTTCTTCCATTCTTTCTTTTAACATCTGAGACAGAATCTCACTGTTGCTGTGCAGCTCCAGCTCTCCTGGAACTCACTACATAGACAAGGCTGATCTATGTGCCTGGATAAAAAGTTTGTGTCACTGCAGCTGGTTGCTTAGGCCCAGCAAACATTCTACTACTGAGACGATCACTTAGCTCTACAAAGACTGAATGGTATCTTATTTTATGTGTGTGTGTGTGTGTGTGTGTGTGTGTATCACATATTGTTGGTTCAGTGTTCACCTGTGCGCACTTGTGTTATTTCTGTGAATTATACTATCATGAACACAGGTGAACAGATATCTGTTTGGGTCCCCACGTAAGGTACCTTAGGGAACAGTTGCGAAAGTGAGGTTGCTGGATTTTATGGCAATTCTAGTATTAATTTTTTGGGAAGAGGAGCCTGTGCATTTTAATCAGGTATACCCATCTTATCCTCTTACCCACTGCTGATCTACTCTTTCGCTCTGTGCTTGGTTCATCCTCAGAAGCTGATGCCAGGACATGATGAGAAGTGCAACAGTTTATTGGGAAAGGGGAAATCACTGTGGAGGATAAAGGTGAGAAACAGAAGAGTTAGGAGAGTCTTTAGACTACACTGAAGATGAGACAAAAGATAGAAAGAGGGCTGTACAGGCAGCCTTAGATTTAAGTGCAATCCTGATCATGGTGTAGGTAGGTTTGTTCAGGTTGTTGAGTCAAAGTTGGAAGAATTCTGGGTTACATGGGAATGTGCTGGTGCTACTATTGATGCCTTTGATGTTGTTGGCTGAAGAAGTATAACCTTTTTAAGGTGATGAATTCACAGAGCGGCAGCTAGTTAGCTTTATGTTGCTGTCACAAAACACCCAAGATAAACTAATTAAATATTTATGTTGCTTCAAGGTTTAAGAATTTTCAGTCATTATTTGCCTCTGTTGCCTTTGGGATTGTGTTGAGGCAGTACATCTAGGTGGAGGCACATAGTAGATGCTCATCAAATGGTGACTAGGAAGCGTGATGGAAGAAGGACCGGGTCCCATACACTTGTATTACTCATGTTTCACCACATTGGACTTAAGAGGGAAGAATTTTATTAAGTTCATGTTTCCAGAGGTCCCAGTCTGTTACAGAACGTAAAGAGGGGAGGAAGATACCAGGACAAAGGAGTGGGAGAGAGAATGTCCTGCATCCACTGCTGTTTCCTATTTTATTCCAGCTGAGGTCACAGCCTATTGGATGGTATCACTCATATCCTGGGCAGGCTTTATCCATTAGCAATTCCTTGTTGGGAACAAGTTTATGCCTAGCTGCTTCTCAGTTCTACCAAACTGCCACCATCTCTTACTAATGCTACCATCTGGGTACACGCTTCCAGTACATTCACTTTGGGTGGGAACATACAAAAATCTAGACCACCAAAAGCAGCTTTTTAGAATTATGACTGCAGCAGAAAACTGGGTGGTGTGTTTTCATCAATAGATTCTCCTATATCTTGCCACCAAAGATATAAATATTCTGTTATTGCAGTGCTTAGACTTGAACTCTGGACATTCGCAGACTAAACAAGCACTCTACCAGGGAGCCACACCCTCAATATGATGATGCGCATTAAGAAATTTTGTTTTTGTGCATCTATGTGTGTCTGTGTGTTGTATATGCATGTGAGTGCCAATGCCCATGGAGACCAGAGGTGCTCATGGAGTTGAAGTTTCAGGTGGTTTTGTGCCCTCTCCTCCAAATGTGTCTTTGGAATTGAACTCATGCCTCCACAGGAGCAGTACATAATCTTTTTCCCAAGATCCACTATGTTTTAAAATTTTATTATTTATTTTTTTTGTTTTGTGAGACAGGGATTCTCTGTGTATAAATTTATTTTTAAAACTTAAATAGAGTTACACAATTTTCCTCTTTCCTTTTCTCTCTCCAGTCTGTTCTTTGTGCTCTCTTTGCTCCTTTTTAAAATCATGGCATCTTTTTCTTTGTTATTACTACACACACACACACACACACACACACACACACACACACACGCACGCACGCACGCACGCACGCACACGCACACGCACACTCATACCCTCATCCGTTGTCTTAGTGTTACTTGTATGTGTCTGATTTATTTTCAGGGGTAACCACTTGGTATTAGATAACCAATTAGGAGGCTTATTCCTGCGGAGACCATTTTTCTGCTCTCAGCCTTCCTTGGTCACCTGTAGTTCTTGGTTTTAGCTGAGACCCATGTGTTCCCCCCTTTCCATGTTAGCATGCCTATGCCTCCATTTCTGGATCTTAAGTGCAGGAGTTGTGTTGTAAAAATATGGAACACTTTCTGAATTTGTGTGTAGGAGCCATGCTAATTTCTATATTGTTCTAATTTTAGCATATGGGCTTCTAAAGCAAACAGGTACAGTTTGTGAACTGCTGAGTCATTTTCCTAGCCCCAGAGAGTTAGTGTTTTATTTTCAATTGTGTGTGTGGTTTTACACATATGTGCACATCAGTGCAGGTTCCCACGGAAGCCAGAAGATCCCCATAAGCTGGAGTTAAAGATGAGTTGTCCAACATGTGTCCTGGGAACCTAAACGGTTCCTCTGCAAGAACCACTGGGCCAGGTCTGCATTTACAAAACAAAAATGCAGCAAGAATCTCCATAAAATCATTACTTCCAGTCCACCATGGAGTATGGTTCTTGTTCTCTAGTACCAAGTCCAGATCACTTATGGCTTTCTGCCATCTAAACCTATGAAATCAATGGTAAAGTACCATATACTTTTCTATCATGGGCATTTTAACCATATAGTAACCTTTCTTGATCACTCATTTAAATGCTACCCACATTTAAGATATTTCTCCAATATATTTCTCCAAAACAGCCATATTCCTCCTTAAAATCTACTTTATGAAAGAAGCATTATTTGAAATTATATATTGAATGCCAAGAAAAATATGAAAGTGATTTAGATATGGGTTCTTCCATGAAAGGTTATTTTTTTTCTGTTTTACTTTAGTGTTTGAGAATTTCATACAAATTTCTCAGAAATAATTTTGCTTTGATAAAGTTTATCTCACTTGCCTCCCCTCTATCTTCTTCAGTTTCTCCGTCCACTCGTCCTTCCCAGCTTTATGGGGACAGAGGTAGGCAAGTGTCTGTGAGTTCCAGGTTAGTCTTATCTACATTGTGAGTTTCAGGACAGCCAGAACTACATAGTGAGCCCTGTCAAGAAAAAAACAGACACATAAAAGAGAGGCTAGAATAAAAAATCAGTGGGATTTAAGAAAATGAGGGAAGAAGGGCATTCCAGATTATAGGAATAAGATCATAGGGACGAATTTTATTCTAAAATATTTGTTTTATTTTTCACTATGATGTTACCATGCATATATAATTGTTCTTTCCTAATATTTGCAGCCTCCCTCTCTTCTCCCTGGTCTTCCTTCATTCTACTTCCTTATAAAATAAGAATGGATTAAAAAATTGTGGTGCAATTACACAGTAGAGTACTACTCAGTAGTAAAAGAAAAAATTGACATCCTGATGGATGGATCTGGAGAGTGTCATCCTGAGTGAGGTAACACAGACCCAGAAAGACATGGTATGTACTCACTCAAAAGTGGATTTTGGATATAAAGCAAAGGAAAACCAGGCTGCAATCCACCTCCCTCCCTCCAGCAGCTAGGTAACAAGAGAAAGTTAAGAAAGACATTCATAGATCCCCTGGGAAGGGAAAGCAGAGATCTCCTGAGTAAATTGTGATCATGGAAGGGAGGGAGCAAGGGGAGGTAAGAAGAGAATTTGAGAAAATGGGATGGTAGAACGGGGTGTGGGGGGTGAGTGGTGGAGGATGGGAAGGAGCAATAGAGGCAGAGCAATAAAGTGGATATCTTGATAGATGGAGCCATTGTGGGATTAGAGAGAAACCTGATACTAGGGAATACCCAAGAACCCACAAAATGAGCCCAGCTAGGACTCCAAGCAATAATGGAGAGGGTACCTGAATTGGCCTTTCCCTATTATGATATGAATGACCACCCTAATTGCCATTATAGAACCTTCATCCAGCAGCTGATGGAGGCAGATGCAGAGATCCATAGCTAAACACTTGGCTGAGCTACTTATTGGTCCAGCTGAAGAAAAGGAGGATAGATTGCATGAATGCAGGGATCAGGATCATGTCGGGGAGACCCTAACAAAGTAGGCTGTCCTGTGCTGTCGGGAGCTTGCACACTCTGAAATGACAGCAGACATGGAAAGGATCCGGACTCTCTGAACAGAGATGGCAGTCTTAAGGTGTGGACAGTTTCTGGAGCCTCTTCCACTAGGACCAGAGTCTATTTTGGGTCCATGAACTGGCTTCTTGGAGCCCATGCCTAGAGGGGAAACACCTTTCTCAGCCTGGATACTTGGGGGAGGGACTTGGTCCTAGCTCAGCTGGATATCCCAGACTGAACTGACTAACTCACTTAGGGATTCCTTGCCTTCTCTGGGGAGAAGTGAGGAGGGAGGGGAGGGGCTGTGGGAGGACTGGGAGAAGGGGGTAGAGGGGGAGCCGTGGTGGGTATGGAGAAATTAAATAATTATATATAAAATAATTACATATACTCCCAGTTCTACAGAGATAGTCATTGAGTTGAGCAGATATAGAGGTTTGCTTCAGGAAGAAGCAAACTGGGGAACAGACCTGTGTGTGGGTGGGAGAGCTGGGGCACGGCTGTATGTGTCTTGTCTCAGCTCCTGCTGTTCACTTCAGAGAAAGCATTATTGCTTCCTTCTGTTCACTTCACCTCCCTTTCTCTCTCTCTCACTCACTGTTTTTTTTCTGTCTGTCCTTTGTGCAAAAAAAAAAGATCAAATGATTGATTAATAATATTGCAGGGTGAAATGGAGAAGACTAGCAGAGACAGTTTATGTTTGAGACGCATCTTTTGTAGGTGGGGTAGAATGAAATGATGAGAAAAAAAACTGCAAAGGAGAAGTTACTATTGTTTTCTTTTGATCACTTTTACCCTGAGTCCCATGATGGATGGACAGGGCTAAAGGTCTGCAGCCTTCACTACAAGAAAGACAGGCCAGTGAGCAATGCCTGCCATACATTAATTGGCTTATGTGCAGTTATCTGGAGGAAAATAGTTTTCCCCTCTAGAGAAGGCAACTGGCATCCAGGAAGTGGTCTGGACTAAGAAAGCAGGAAGCTGGGTCAGTTCATGCTCATCC
The DNA here is from genome assembly GCA_004025045.1 of Sigmodon hispidus. Classification (NCBI taxonomy): domain Eukaryota; kingdom Metazoa; phylum Chordata; class Mammalia; order Rodentia; family Cricetidae; genus Sigmodon; species Sigmodon hispidus. The sequence continues at coordinate 80,932 of PVIH01004621.1, forward strand.
AATTTTTTTGTGACCCTTGGAATTGGGACTAGATTCTCACTGGAGAAGGAAACACTGAAGACGGCTCCAGCCATTTCCTCGGTTCTCTAAAGTGACTATTTTTAAGTTAGGGAAAGTGGAAATAGCTGACAAAAGCCAGGTACCTCTTGTTTTGCTTTATCATCCTAAAAGAGAAAATTATTATGAACCTTCCAGTTTAAAAACTAAAGAAGAAAGAAAACGGCTCCTCCCAAACCCACCCCGACATCTCTGAGAAACATCCGGATATCTCTGCCTCTAATAATCGCCTGGGTAGAATTTTTCCATCTTAGCCCAAAGCAGCTCGACCTGGTTTTCACTAATCCCTGTTCTGTATTTCCCTAATTTATCAAGAGGAACTGGAAGAGTCAGACAGTGTGTGGGAAGACTGGAGAAAATAAGAAAGGTATAGGAAGTACTAGAGATAGAGATAAGTTAACATTCTGGCAAATTGTCACGGTGTATTGCTCATGCAGGAGTGCTGGGCAGTTGGGAAGGCAGTTAAGACTGGTTTTAAATGCTTCGTCTAATTGCGAGCAGCTGTCGATTAGTGGCGCTTGCTCAACTGTTTCCAATTCACTCCGTGGTGATGAGGAGAATGAGACTGGTAAGGGAGACGGGCAGGGCTGCCTGGATGAATGGGGTTGCTTATACTTTTTTCAGAGGTCACGAAGTGCAATAGCTAAGAGACGCTCTCTAAAGCCACTGCAGACCTTCCTGACAATGATTTTCCTAAATTTCACCAGCATTTTCTTGAGTTTTTGGCAGGAGGTAAGCTTCTCTGTGTTATCCATATTCCAGAATTATTTTGGGAGGGATGATTCATCAGGCAGCAGTGAGGAGCTAGATGCCTCGTGCCAGTTCAGAAGCAATTGTTTTCCAATGGAGCAGTAAATCTAAAATGAAAGATAATGTCTTTTAAAAGTCTTTTCAGATTGTTTCATTTCTAAAATGAGAACATAGGAAACTATATTAATATTTTAACTAGCCCACTATAATTATAAAACCTGCTACAAACAACCTAAGTTTAAGAATTTCCTGGAAGATAAAGTTTTGAGTGTCCAAGTTCATCAAGATTAAAAACCTCCCTATATAACTTTACTTTATTTTTATATTTTCTCTTTTCCGAAAAGATTATTAATCTTTCCTACTAACTTATTTTACTAGACTTCATTTCTTGTCATTTATTTTAATGCTTCTGGATTGTGAGTTGAAGAAACCATTAAGCTGATGGAGAGCACCTTCTAGAAAACCTGGATTCCTCCAGTTGCTGCCTAACTAGCCAGAAATGTGTAAGAGAAAATTCCCATTATGTGCAAAGGTTTCTAAAGAATCATCACAAAGTTGTTGATAATAGCACAAAATAAGAAATGCCCATAATGTTTAGCCACAATGGAAAGTGGCTAAGTATTTTATGGTGTCCATATTGTATAATCTTATGTAGACACAAAAAGGTCAAATATATTGGTGTGGGGAAATGGCTATAATAATGTACTAGGTGGAGAATGGGACAAAAATGAGTCATCATGTTTGTCTAGTCTTCAACTTCTCTAGATCTGATAGACTAGTGTGTGTGTGTGAAATCAGTTAATTAACAACATAGAAGCAACAGTCCTGAGATTATGGGTAATTTATCTTATGATCTGTCATTTTTCCTAAATGGCCCATGAAGCACATATATGACTTTTTTTATTTAGGAAAAAAAAACCTTAGTTTATAATGAATTTCACAGAAAACCAATTTTCTATTATTTGTGGCTTTATTGCTTGTCAAGATAAAGCCAAGGAGGAGATTCATGTCCAGCAGAGGTGGAGAAGAATCAGGAAGAACAGTATTCAATAATATCTAATTTTGTTTCTGATCTTGTGGCTGTTTGAAGCATTCACACTTGTTTTGACTCAGCTAGATAAGTCAGCTTCTCTGAAACACTCACAGTTTCCACCAGCTGTCTTGGATGTTTGAGGTTATGCTTTTGTTTTAGTGAACTTCACCGCCTATCCCGTGAGCTAGCATATGAACCACTGTAAAGAAAGTCTTTGCCGCAGACTCAGAGGAAAGCTGCTAATCTTATGACATCCACAAGGATTGGAAAAGGCGGCTGTTTTGTTTTTCTTCCAGGGCAGATGTCTTGATCTCATAAAGGTGGAGCTCTAGGTCCAGTTGTTAGGTGTGTATTCAGTGGCTGCACTTTAAGGAGGTAGCAGGACAGAGACTTGAGTGATAAACTGGCATTAGAGACAGCTCACAGACCTTTCTGGGGTTTGCTTCCCAAGTAGCAATTGTTTTGCATGAGTTCAGAATTTGGGAATACTCTGGCCGGAAGTTCCTTATCACAGAAAGTTGTCAAAGGATGGCTGCTCTTGGCTGTGCCCAAGGCCTCTGGACTGTCCTTTGAGTTAGAACCAGGGGGTTCTTGCTGCATGATGTGGCAGAATTTCTGGAAAATAATTTGGGGAAGAGGAAACTGACTTATGTGGGAGTCATCACCTCAGCCGTCATTCGCTGGGATCCCCTGCCTCGGAATGATTTCTCAAAGAAAAGAGAAATGACAACCTTGTGGGAGCTGGGGTCTGGTTAGAAATCTCATTCTAGAATGGAGTGCTTTCCTTGACTCTGAGGGTGGCTGCTGGTTTAGTGCTAGTTCCTGTGTGCTTTGCTCCCTATGTCTTTCTTCTAAAACTCCCTTGTTTTGGGGTAAATACTAACACAGTTAATTTTTGATAACTTAAAAAAAAATGCTGTTTGTGCACAGTCACTTCTGAGCTAGCTTCTACGCATGTCTGGAGGGGAACTGTTCCGAGGAAGAACTCACACCAGGGGGAAATAGGAAGCAATCAGGGAGAGGCAAGGCACAGCCTAAGTGTGGACAAAGACATAAGCAAAACATTTAATTACGGGAATTGCAGTGCATCTGTAAGGTTTATCTATCTGGAGGGAAACTTCTAGAACAGTTGGTTATTTAGTCATCTTAGACAAGAGCCATGCCTTCTTTGGTAAGCAGAATTCTCCGTCAAGATTTTAAGAAGCAAGGGACAAAATCCCATCTCACGGTTAGGATTCTAACATCAAAGACATTGCTGACAACAGGTCATCTAGCTAACAGTGTTCTCCCATCTCACAGCAGTTTCTCCAGTTATTGGTGTCCAGGACTGGTTCTCATTGGGTTAAGTTATATGACATATTAGTTCCGGACCAATCATTGTGGACCGAATGTAGCACATGCCTATTGAGCAGATCTAAGTTTGGGACTCTCCTTTGTCTTCAGAGCGTGGAGTCTCTGGACTCTAAGGGTTGGGTGCAGGAGCCAAGTGCCCAAGGGGAGAATGAAGATGCTGCTGCTTAGGACTTGTATCCCAAGGCCAGTGATGTCCTTTTCATGAAAAGCTGCATTAGTTGGAGGTTCTTACTGATCAGAATTGCTCTGGTAATCTTTAGCCTCCACACAAGGGCTGACTTCCAGTGTTCTGTCCATGTGCAGATTTCCCAGATGTGAATTTCCTGGTCAGTGGTGAGATCTTCCTAGCCAGGCTTCAGAGTGCGGCCCCTACCCCAGCATACTTTTTATTTGCTTGAGTAAGAGGATGACTCATATTCGGTGCACTGGTTCTCATGGTTGTGATGCCTTCATCATCATCGTTAGCAGCAGCACCTGGAAGCTTGTTAGAAAAGCGAATTCTGCAGCCTTGTCCCAGACAGACTGAGTCAGAAACCCTGGGGTCAGGTCTAGACATCTCTGCTTCCAGAAGTCCTCCAGATGATTCCCATTTATGCTCAAGTTTTGAAAAGACTGATTCAGGGAGTAGTCTGATATGGTCTATTTCATGAATATTTAACTTTTAAATTTTATATTGTTTCTCCACACAATGGGAAACCAAAAAAGAGATTCATTAATTCCTTTTTCCTAAAGATTTATTTTTATTTTTTATGTGTATGTGTGCTTACCTCCATGTATGGTGTGCACCAAGCTCTTGGTGTCCCTGGAGGCCAGAAGATGGTCTCAAATTTCATGGAACTAGAGTCACAGGCAATTGAAAACTATGGTGTGGGTGTTAGGAACTGAATCCAGGTCCTCTGTGAGAGTAACAAGGGTTGTGAATCTCTGAGCCAGCTCTCCAGCAAAATTGATTAACTCTTGAAGCTCGTTGAAATTACTTTTCATTAAGAGAAAAGCTCTGATTGGCCATTCCTTAGGAAACAAATATTCCCAGAGATGTTGGTGGTGTCAGGATCATCTAAGACACTGCTTCTCACTCAACCTGTGTGTTGCAAGCACTTTGAGGTGGTAGGACCCTTTCCAAGGGGTCATCTAAGACACACCAGAAAACACGGATATGTACATTACAATTCATAACAGTAGCAAAATTACAGCTATAATGTGACATCAAAACAATTTTGTGGTTGGGGTCAACACAACATGAGGGAGTATATTCAAGGATCGCCGCTTTAGGAAGGCTGAGAACCACTGCTCTAAGATGAAGGACCTTTACATGTATTTCTAGTTCTCTATGGAGATGTCATTGACATAGGTTTGATGAGTTCTGCTGCTGAGACAGATCTACAACCCATTATTATTAGTTATTTATTCAACATATAACAGTACAAGGTTGGGGTTTTAGAAATACATCTATACATAAAACAGATATGTTTTCTATTATGGAGTTCAAGGCCTAGTAGAAGATGAAAATATGTAAATGAGAATTAACAGTAGGGTGTGTATTGGTGGTGGTGGGGCAAATGCAGGGTACTTTGAAGTATATACTGTGAAAGGGGGCCTAACCAATACTGGGGTGCTTAACGATTTGTTAAGAAAAGAATTGTTTAAACTTGTACCTAAGGGATGGCCAGCCTTTGTTTGACATAAAAGAATAGAGAATACAAGGCTGAATGGAGGTGAATTCATTGATAGCAAATGTTACAGGCATGTGTCCACAGGGAAAAAATATAGTTCAGTTTTAGGTAAGCTGGGTTTGTAAACCACTCAAGAGATGATGTATTTGCCATTCACATCTGAGCTCAGCAGTGATGAGAGAGTAAATATTTGATGGTCATTAACATGTGAAAAGTGGAGAAGCCAAAGCAGAACATGAGATGTCCTGGCAAGAGTGGCTATGAGCAGCTTTGGGAGCTCAGAGATGTTCCTGTTGAGAACCTAGCTGTGAAGGGAAACCTGTGCAGTCCCCTGACGATGGTCAGGAGGAAGGAAGTCGGCACATGGAGTGTGGCAGACAGCATGAAGGCCAAGGGAAGCCAGTTTTACTATCTTCTGGAAATGACTCTGGTGGTGATCGGTGTGTGCCTGATGGAATCAGGCCAGGCCATTCCAAGATGGGGTCACATGATGCTCCCTTTATCAGCCAGCCACTCCCGTCACGCTTTCAGACCATCACTTTTGAGGAAATATTTCTGAGACAGATGAAATGGTGCTCGCTAAGTCATAATTTACTTAGAGTGACCCTCCCCAATTTCACACATGTTTTTCAACCTGCTGTCACTTTCTGAGCAGGATCTATGTATCGTTTTTTATACTTTCCTTGCTGCCTTATCTCATTCCATTTTCAGGTCGTTGTATTTCACTCTGCCCCTGGCCCCACCTTGATTTTAGATATAGTTAGGGACAGCTGTGCACTTCATGCCTCCTCTGGACCAGCTGCGATGCCATAGTGTGTCTAGCTTGTCTCGTAAGCCCTTGCTAGCTTCCTGGTCTGTCCTGAGCCAGAGACTCTAGGGAGCTATTTTGGTCAAAGTTAGATGCACAGATGATATCTCCAGCTGCACATTCTTTGTTTCCTTTTTGACGCTATAAAAGTTCTTGGTGTTTTGAGGATTCATTTAGATGAGCAATAGTAGAGACTAATAGAGGCTGAGAATCTAAATTAGTGGTTCTCAGCCTTCCTAATGCTGCGGTTCTCTATCAAGTTCCTCATGTTGGGGGTGACCCCAATCATAAAATTATCTCATTGCTACTTAATAAATGTAACTTTGCTACTGTTGTAGATTATAATGTGTTTTCTAATGGTCTTAGGTGACTCTTGTGAAAGGCTCATTGGATTCCTCCAAAAGGTTGGGACCCACAGGTTGAGAACTAACTACTCACTGACCTAGATATTCTCTAAAAAACATTAAAAGTGGTTCTATAATTCTGTGGCAAGTCTTGTCAATTGACATGAATGGGATTAACACTTTACAATATAGTAAGAACCCTAATAGAAATATATAATGCTAACAATTTCTATTTCACTTTTAATGATCATACTATCAATAAAATGGGTGAATCACAATACTAATTAACTATACAGTTCAATACATGACAAAGATTGTGTGTGTGTATATATATATATATATATATATATATTTAAAAATAATCCTGAAATCACCATGAAGGCCAAATATTACAGTAAAACATAATGTGGACCCACACCGGATGTACTCATGGCTTCAGGTATCCCCCCAGGCTGATGATATGCAGTCTTCCTCTTTAAACCTATTTTTCTTTCTGAAGTATAACCATTGGCTCCTTTTAGTTAACATTTGGATAGTATTATCTCAATGCTCCCAGATTCCCTTTGAGCATTTCCCTCCTTTCTGAACATATTGCATTTCCTGCTTTTATTGTACCTCTAAACTCTCTCAGCCACTTTCTCAAAAGTCCTCACAGTTTTCTTTGTGATTCCTTTTCCTGTGTCCTTGATAGTCATTCTGCTGCTTGAGCTTGCTTATGATGCAAACATGTTGTCCATGCTTCTCTCCTACCGCACTGCGGTACAGGAGACCAGATGTTATTGTCATCGGTCTGTAAACATTTCTTAAGAGCTAAGTGGCCTCTCTTCTATTCATTCTCCCTTGGATATATCAATAGAGATGTCCAATTCGTCTCTGACATTACAAAGAGACTAAACTGACAAGACAAACCTCTGGGTGCAATAGTAGCATGTTCCAGGGTAACAACTGCTTTTGTTTGAATTTAAGGTCCATTCCACAAAAGAAAACACGTGACATTGTAAATATGGCCAAAGGATCAAGTCTGGGGAGCTCATGGGCCATAGGGAGAGTCTACTACTAGGATTTTACTAATTGGTCCTTTTGTCAGCCTTCTAAATATATTTTCCTGTACTCACAGATCAACGCAGCTCTTGGACCCCAAAAGAGATGATGTAGAGAATGGTTAATGCTGAAATTCATAACCTGTCAAAATATAGAGGCTAAGTTTCTGTAGAGTGTTTAGTTACTCATAGGATGTTTATACCATAGCCCCTTACCCTGGAAAAAAGCAGCAGAAAGATTGTAACAGCCAGAAGTCAGGGAGTAGTGGTGTAGCCCAGCACCTTCTGGACATGACTCATGAATTCTCAGCAGCTGTGATCACTTGCACACGATCTATATAAGATTAAGGCAGTCAATGTTCCAGCATGGCTGGGAAGGGGCCTGTGAGCCCCACCACTGACAGAAAAGCTCTTCGAAGTTGAAGGCTGCTGACATAGGGAGAAGTGGTTTTCTTCAGGGAAACCTGGGAGGTTGTCCATGTTCTTATGGATGCCCCTATAAATATGAATATACAGGCAGCACTAATTAGTCTCAGTGTACTATAATAAAAGGAGAATGTAAAGTTGGGAGGGGGAGTTTGGAGGGCAGATTTTGGAAAACTTGGACAGAGGAATAGAGGTGAATATGATTGAAATACACCATATGCATGTATGAGGTTCTCAAAGAATAAGTGGAAAATTAACTTAGGAAAAATAAATACATGTGGTAAGAATTTGTTTCATTTTCCCCATTTTAATAGGCTACCATTGGTGTTTAATACCTTGGAAAGGTGCTTTAGGGCATCCCAGCACTGCAGCTGGTAATAGGAGGGAAATATTGTTACATAAACCCCAGTTTGGGGTAAGAGACAGGTGGTATTTTTGAAGTCAGTGTCAACATGAGGCTGTAGCCACACTGTCCGCCTCCAGCCCATCTGCAGGGACATTTCTGTCTCCAATAAGTACAACGCCTTCCCTCTGCTTGCTTTGACTACCTCCTCAGGTTCCCCTTTTTAAACCTTGAGTTTCAACTTGATGAGTCATCCAAAGGACTGGGTCACTGAATTCTGTCTGGCAAGAACTTCAGAGCTGTGGCTGTTCAGAGGAGCTGCTCTCCAGTCTTATCTCATCTCGCTGACATTCATTAAACAAATACTCACTGAGAGACTTTTATGCTCCAAGCACCATGCCAAAGAATAGAATTAGAAACAAGTGATCCAAACAAGATTTGGCTTTTGCCTTCATGGGACTTCCATGCCCAAGTGCTGGGCTGCAACTTATCCAGCTCTGCAGGAGAGTTGTGAAGTAGTTTGAAAGGTAATTCTGAGTGAGATTGGGCTAGGGGGGTGCTGAGAAGGTTCACTGAGGAAGCAGCAGTCAAGCTAAGAGCCCAGGAATGAATTTGTATGAAGCAGGAGCACAAAGGAGAATGATCCAGATTAGCATAGCCCAGAAAAGTGACGTAAAATTAGCTATCATTGCATATAAGCAGTTTCTCTTGATCCTAAGAGTAATGGAAAGTTCTGAAGGTTATTCAGAGGATCACATGATTAGACCTGTATTTCCCAAATGTACTTGACACTGTTAGAACGTGGTTGAGTATGTCTTTACTGGAAATGCTGGAATGTGTAAGACACCTTGGGGCACTTGCAAAGTCTTCCCTGCTGAAACCATCTCTATCACACATGGATTTGCTTCTTGGGTGCAGACCTGTGCTCTTCAAATGACTTCTTACATAGCACACATCACTCTGTTTGATTTTGTGTTGCTGTGTCTCTTTGTAACCCTTTTTGAAGGTCTTTGGAGATGGTAACTATCTTATTCTCCAGCACACCCATAGCGCCCTGAACAGTTCTTGCCATCTGACACACATCCAGTAAGTATTCACAGACAAACACTTGAGTTAGTCAATAACTCCGTAAGAAGAGTTAAGCCTGGGGCCTGCTGAGGTGGCTTAGTGCATTAAAGTGCAAGCGTGGTAACCTTAGTTCATTCCCCTGACCTATGAGAAAAGGTCAGATGTGGTGGGATGCATCTGTCATCCTAGCACACCCAAAAGAAAATGGGAGTCACAAATGGAACATCTCCTGGAATCTTCTTGGCATGTTGACTTGGACTATACAATGTGACAGAAATGAGAGATATTCTTCTTTAACAAAGTGGCAGAAAAAAACTAACACCTGAGAGCCATCCTCTGACCTCCACCTGCAGGATAGGATGTACACACACACACACACACACACACACACACACAAATACCTGTTCATTCTGACTTTGTGACAGTCTTGATCAGGACTGACTAACTATCCTGTAAAATGTCCCATCAACAGATCATGGTTGTGGGCTTTTGGGGAAAGCCCACAAAATTGGAATGTGCTTCCTGTCATATCAGATGCAGAGTCCACTGCAGTCATATATTGTCACTGAGGGAACCTTATCATTCAGTTGAGGTGGCATTTGCCAGGCAGTCTTCTCCACTGTAAAGGCATCATCTTTTCGGTTCCCTCTTGTGTTCTTTGAAAGTGAGTCACTAAGTTTAACTCATCCCTGAACAAAGTAAAGGAAAAGGTGAGGTCTAACTCTTAAGGTAGAATATATATCTATGTGCATATATAACTATATATTAATCTGTGCTATATGTAATTTAGATTTCTTTCATAAGGAAGATTGAGCTCTATTTAATTTTGTATGTATTTATGTATGTTAGTATCGACTTATGTATGTTGACACTGATTATTTGGCTAGTAGTCCCACAGATCATTGTTTATTTTGTTACTTAAATTTCTAAGAGGCTTGATCATTAGCAGCTCTTTTAGACTGATTCCTGGTTCTTTGTTGTTGTTGTTTTGATTTTTCAAGGCAGAGTTTCTCTGTGTAGCCTTGGCTGTCCTGGAACTAGCTCCGTAGAACAGACTGGCCTTGAACTCACAAAGATGCACTTGCCTCTGCCTCCTGAGTGCTAAGATTAAAGGCGTGTGCCACCATCACTGGACAAAGTCTCTCTCTTTCTCGTTTCTTTTGACTTACCCTCATCATTTTGTTTTTTAAGCACTTCCTTATTTTCTGAAAATATAAGATTGTTCACGTGTATCTTACACTTTTCTTGCCCTAGGCTTAGACTTAGGTATTTAGTAAGTAAGTATATATCTAGGAACAGAGATCCAGGTAGGAGGAGTGCCCATCGCATTAGGGGTCTGGTTGCATCTGAGCTTGGTCAGTAAAAGTTACAACTGTATATGTGCATGTTACTCCTGTAAATGCATCTTGTAATTATTTCCACATCTCTCTCTTTCTCTTCCTTTCTCTCTCTCTCTTCTCTCTCTCCTCTCTCTCTCTCTCTCTGATGAAGGTAAACATTGAGCTTATTACTAATGGTTTTTTTTATTGAAATCTAACTGCACAGTTTTCATTCTAAGCATTATTGTTCATTTGTAACTAACTCCCTTTCCAATAGCAAGGAACTTGGTACATACCATCTATTATCTAGTACAGTGTTTATATATGTTTTCTTTTTAATATAACATGTTTTTTTGACACAGGGCCTCAATCATCCTTGGTTAGCCTTAATTCCCTGTGTACTGAGGATTACCATGACCTACCTCAGTCCAGGACTGCAGATGTGTGCCATCACTTCTACTTTATGTGGTTCTGGGGATGGAATGCCAGGCTTAGAGCATAGTAGAAAACCATTGTACCACCTGAGCTATTTCCTAAGCCCAGAGTAGTTATTTTAAAAGAAAGTGGTCAACACCATAGTTGAATGTCACATAAAGCCAGATCAGCTGGATTTGAGTTCTGGTTCCCTCAACTCTTAGCTGAACAATATTGTATTCAATGCTTTTTTTTCCAGGTTCTTCATCTGTAAAGTAGGGATGTAATAAGCTTCACTCCCTGATATTATTTTAAGAATTCAATAAATTCATAGATGCAAAGTACTCATGATACCATGTGACATAGTAAATATCTTTAGGTATTGTCTGTCACTGTTAGAGAAGTCCTTTTGGTGATGTTTCTGTTTGGCCATTTAAGGCAGTGACATGTAGACCTGGCTGGCCTTGTATTTTCCGTGAAATGCAGGCACACCTCCATCTCCTCACCCTTGACTATTACTAAGTGCCTGAGTTACAGGCTGTGCTACTGTGCCAAGCAAAATGAAGCCTATTTTGTTGTTATGAAAGTAATGCCAGGTAAATTGGAGCCCCATATATATTTTTTAGTAATAGCATTATTTTCTTATGTAGCTTTTCCTATAAGTTTTCTTTTACTTGGTCATTTATGTTGTTTTTCTGTCTGTCTGGAATTTAGGTTTTATATTTTCCTCCAGTTTTGTAATTCAGAAAATGTGTTAAAATTTAAATTCAGGAGTTTTGTTGTTTTGTTTTTGTTTTCTTTAAATGAATCAATGGCCTCCTTGGAGTCTTGGATTATAACCTTATCTATTTTTTTATCTTTATCTGGAATACTTGAATATTACTAGAAAATGGGTGAAAGATTGAGTTATAGTGGCTTAGAAGTCCAGTGGTGAGTCTCATGTTCGTCTTCTAGTCTCTGATTATTTTTTCTTCTGTAATTAAGCCTGGATTCCCTATTAATTTTTTGGAAACATCTCTATAGAGTTTTGGTGCTTTACTCATTTATGATACTGATCTTCCTGTTGTCATTTGTGACACTGTACAGGGAGAGGGACACGGTTGCTGCCCAGTGACAGTCAGCGTTTCTGGGTCGTCTAAGCATTGCTGCTGTATGAGCCAGGCTTCAGTGAACTCAGCTGCAGCTGTGTCTACAGTCTCATAAAATACATTTTGTGTTCCTCCAACCATTTTCCATTTATACCAAGAAAGAACAAAAAATACTAACTAAAAAACAAAACCAAAAAACCCCCCACATAACCTCAAGACCAGGTGCTTTTGGATGTAAATTCATTTATATAGAATTACTAATTTTGTAATTGTTAACACATAAAATTCAGGCCAGATGAGTCAGTGGGAAAAGGCACTTGTGGCCAAACTTGGTGACTTACATGTGATCCTTGGAGCCTATGAGACAGAAGAACCAAGTCCAGCAAATCCCTGACCTTACACACACACACACAATTGAACCATTAACAGAAGTATAATTCTTTAAGTAATTTAAGAGTTTTTCAAAAAATGTCCTACTTATTTAACAGTAGCAAAAAGTGCTTTATTTGGTCAAAAATATATGGAAGAAAAAATTCTCTGAACATTTCCGAAGTTCAAAATAATATCTTCCATATTTTAGCTTATCCTTAGGCAATGTAGATTTCAGTATTGGTGTTTATAACTGCATCCTTGGTGTTTATAACTGCATCCTAAGCTGGGGTGAAGAGACCAAATTTAAGTGGCCTAAAGTGAATAGAAGTCACGGAGGTACTTGGAGGCCCTGTAAGTGCAGACAGACAGACAGATACAAGGGCTTCCTGAAGACACAGGCTAAGTGACTGCAGTCTAAGATGCTGAGGACTCCATTTATCAATGACCATTGAATTGCAGTCATCCTTTGCTGAGGATGGTTTTTACACTTGACCACCATCAGATGATCAGGTCCTAGTTCCTTCAGCATTGATGGTGTTAAGAACTAGTCTGTCTTCTGCAGACCTGGTTCATTCTTGTTTAGCAAAGGTTGTTAAGAACTAGTCTGTCTTCTGCAGACCTGGTTCATTCTTGTTTAGCAAAGGTAGATGATTTGTTTCTTGGAGAAATCCTCCCACTTACATTTATCTCATTTATATGGAGAAAATGATCCCAAACATTTTTCTAGGTGCCCACCTTTGAAGTTCAATCTTACCTAGTCATGGTTTCTCTGAGGAGGCTGGGATGCATTGGCCACTTCATAGCTGACAACTAAATACAATCCAGTCAGCAAGACCTGAAAATTACATGCTCTAAGGGAGAGGATTTGGGGTTGGTGTAACTTATGTAATGAACAAAAGGCCAAGGTAGATAGTATTCACTACTGATCAACAGCCAGACTCCAACTGTGCAGAACCCGGATTGAAATGAGCATCCCCACTGGGCTCTGTTTGGGTGTAGGGTGTAGAAGCCACAGGACTTGTACACAGCTGTGTTGCCACGGTGGTTAACCTACCATGGGGGAATTGATATGTGGTGGGTAACATTAGTCACCATGGCCCTTTCTGGGGGGAATTTGTTGTATAATAGAACTTTCTATATAATACCACCTACTGAGTTGTTCAACACACTTCATAGAACAAGAAATTTTCCTGCATCAGGAGCTGTGACTGACCATTTCAACAGTGGGATGAGATGCTATATTTGCTTTAGGCTGTTTAGTTATTCATAACTGCTCAGGGCCTGTTGTTTTCAGGCCTTGCTGATTGGAACATACTTAGTGGCTAGTCATGAACTGGGCAACTTGCCCAATTAGGAGGCTGCCAGAATCAGGTGATTGTTTAGAAATGTCTTACTCATTGGGCCAGATTCTAATTTTTTCTTGACTTATCTACATTTTTAGGCTCCTTGGAGATCCTACTCCACCTCCTCACCTTTGTACTTAAGGTTCCCAGAATAACTACTGTGGCCTCAGAGGGAGGGGAAGGTAACCTTGGCCCATTTTCTACAGTCTGAAACAGCAGTTTTCAGGAAGTCTTCTCCAAGGCTCATGAGAAAAACTACTAATGATTGTACGAGAATTACTTTGAAAGAACAATCATACTGCAGTGGTAGTCAGAGGCAATCAACACAGTAGCAAGTGCTAGAATTCATTTGGTAGCTCAGGGGAAGAGAAAGTGAGTTAATCCATCTTGATGATTAATCCTTTCCACCTTGGTCAAACCCCAAAACCTGGGCCATATAAATCAGAGCAATACTGAGGAAACCAGAACATAGAGATGTAAAGTCCTTGGTGACTTTTTCCAGGTATGTGCCCTTGACACTTTGTCTCTATGCCTGAAATTAAGTAATGCAGAGCTGATGGAGTTGGCAAATGGATTAAAAGTTGTTGTGCAATGATCAAGATTATTAGCCCTTCTCCCAGATTCAATTTATCACCAATAAAATAACGAGAATTAAGAACATTCAGTCTGTTGTATTAGAAGTACCCTGCGCACTGACTGGCACATGATCGCTATCTGTCACTAATGCCCCAAAGAACAGCAAGATCACAGACAGCCAAGTGATTTAGATTGTGGATAGCTGAGTGCTATGCTCTTTTTTTTTTTTTTTTTAATGAAATGGGGTCTAATATATTGTTTACCTACTACAAAAGCCATTTCCTAGGAAAATGTAAGAATTCTTTGCTAAATATTCAGATTTGTAACTGTGCTGGCCAGTTTTATGTCAACTTGATACAAACTAGAGTTAATAAGGAAATTCAACTGAGAAAATGCCTTTATAAGATCAGGTTGTAGGCAAGCCGGTAAGGCATTTTTGTGCATGGTGCCATCCCTGGGATGGAGGTCCTGGGTTCTATAAGAAGGTGGGCTGAGTCAACCATGAGAAACAAGCTGGTAAGCAGCACCTTCCATGGCCTCTGCATCAGTACCTGCCTCCAGGCTCCTGCCCTGTCTGAGTTCTTGCCCTGACTGCTTTTGATGATGAATTATTATGTAGGATTTTTAAGTCAAATAAACCTTCCTTCCCAAGTTGCTATTGGCCATGGTGTTTCAACACAGCAATAGTAATCCTAACTAAGACAATAACCAAAATTCCAGAAGCCAAGAGCATCTATGTGTAACTGGTAAAATTAGCATATGGAGTGTGTTTTTATGACTGTTCAGATGGGCTCATTGGAAAGACTGTGCATCCTCATTGAGAGGATCACGGGCTGAACACACGTAGAGCAGGTAATCATGGGACCCTGGGCTCAGCATTTCTCTGGCCTCAACCTTTATGAACACCTGTACAGTCTTGGTTTGTCTGTCCCCTGACTCATTTCACTACCTACCACATTTTCAGATTATTTTGACCTGGCTTCTATTTACAATTTGCTTTTACGAATGGTACAGTTTTGTTATTGTTCTCTGTTGCTCAGTGGTGTCTGCTTCATGACCACTAATGCTGTGGGACCAAGGCCAGGTTTTAGTATCAGATGTGCAAGTGTCTGGCTTTAAGACCAGCCAGGAATTAGGTACATGCTATGAAAGCAAGCCTCAGCTATCTTAGTATCTGAAATAGAGACAATGCTAACTAGAGTTATTATAATAATTTGGCAAACACTGAACAAATATTTCATCTTTTCAATTTCAAGTCTCCTCTGTCCTTTATAGCTGTTTCTCTTTTTTTCTTTTTCAATATGAAATGCTTCATGAATTTTCATGTTTTTAACTTCAACTTCCTTTATTGAAGATTTGAGCTGCTCTGTTAGGAGGATTTCTACCAGGAAAAAAAAATGATCAATGCCTCTGCTGCTCAGGGATTAGGACATAGAATAATTTCATTTGTACCCAACATGGTGTGTGAGGTCCAGTAGAGAACATAAGACTCTCATATCCTTAATTCTCTCCGTTTCCATTTCAGATTGAACTTGTCTGGGTTTTTGATACAGTTCACCTCATTTTTTTTTGCTTTGGTTTCTTACCTCTTTTGTTGTAAATGACTTACGACTCCATTTCGGCCAGAAGTTCAGACCTGTCTGCAGCAGCTTTTATCCCCCAAAGATGACTCAGACACTTATATTAATTTCATCCTGCTTGACCTAGTCTCAAGCACATTGCTAGCTAGCTCTTTCATCTTAATTTAACCCATTTCCATTTATCTACCTGCTATGTGGACCATGGCTCCTAGCTCACCTAGGTCCTACAAGTATCTTGGAGGCTGGATGGAGACTGTCTGACTCCACCCTCCTTTTACCTGTCTCTTCTGATTTCTCCACCCACTTCTACGGTGCTCCACACAGGCCAAAACAGCTTCTTTATTTACAGAATGACACAGAGAACAGTCTCACCAAACATTTCACCTATTTTAATCAGGTCTTAATTGAGTCTCCTATTGCTTAAAAATCATTCATCTTGGCTTCTGAAAATTTGATTAGGCAGAATTATATTTTTGGGATCATGGCCTTTTGGGGAGACACATCTCCCAGGCTCTTTGTTTTGCTAGGATAACAATACTGTTTTGCTATTTTTGATACAGTCTCATTATGTAGTCCAAGATGGCTTTTAATGTCTTGATCTTCCTGCCTCAGTGTTCCAAATTACAGAGTTACCACTGCAGCTGGCATGGGACAGATGCTGCATTAACTGGTAAGAGCAGTAGACTTGGGAGCTATGGGCAAGAAGGAGGCAACCAGGATGTGACAAGCTGAGACTGAGAGGTAACAGCACCAATACATCTCCTAGAGTGTCTAACACTCTTGGTGGAAGGCAAGTGCTGAGCAAGAGGAGAAATGAAGAATGGACAAGGAATTGCTGCAATTGGGTTAGATTTACTAAGCATTTTGAATAGACTGAGGTTGGGCAAGTTTGACCTGCACAGCCTGTCCAGAGGCTTCAGCTGCATTTTCTGGCTGTTTTAACACCCCTTTTCTGCATACTCAGCTCTTGTTGTCTACATATGACAATGAAGGAAGCCTTGCAAGGGCTATACTGCATACCCAGCGTTGCACTTCCTGATAACTGACTGTAGCTAGCTCTCTAACAGCCAGGACCCATGTAGTTCAGTTATAAAGGGCTACGTCTAAAGAAGTGCACTACAGACAGTGACTCCTTTCTTTCCCTCAGACCTGCTAACCTTTGAGAGTTTTACGGGATATAATCCACAGAAATATCCTCTTCTCTAGAACTCCTGAACCCTTCCCAACGACTATCGCGTTCACTTAGTGCCTGCCCGCTGTCTCAATCCGGTTTCCTCCTCGTCTCCTTGTGTCCACCAATTTGTTCTTCAAGAACATGCCCAGCAGTTTGTCACATAGCCAATACAATGATTTTTCTATTTTCCCTAGAGGATGTGCTGGTGTAGATTTGATTTTTACTCACTAGGTAATGGAGACAAAGTCTTCAAGTAAGAGCTATGCATATGGATCTGTTAGTAAGAGGAGGCTGCCATTCCCCATGATGTCATTCTCCCTATTCACACAGCCTCCTCTGTGTCCTCCTCTTGTCTTACTTGAGTTTTCCGGTAAGGATGTTTTTGACCATGCCCCGCTGCCCCCTGCCCCGCTGCCCCGCTGCCCCCTTGCCCCTTGCCCCGCTGCCCTGCTGCCTACTGGTGTCCTTTCTACTCCAGCCGCAGCACCATTCTCATGCTACTTTACTATTACTGGTGGTAAATACTCAACTGAAGCTGCTGTTTACCCAGTAGTCCCTATATTCCCTTATTTATTCCCCACAAAGTTTCTAAGGGCAAGCATAGGCATACTTTACAGATAAATACAGTAAGGCTCTGAGAAAAGTTTTAATAACTTTTCTAGTGTAGGTTTTTGCCTTAGTTAATTTTATATTGCTCTGAAGGCAACCAATGAAAGAAAGCACTTAGCTAGGACCCGGATGAGCAGTTAGAGTTTGAGAGGGTTAGTCCCTTAGCATCTTGGTGGGAGATGTGGCAGACAGACACAGGCAGACATCAAGGAGGAGAGGAAGCTGAGAGCGCTATGTCTGAATCAACAGGCAGCAGAGACACACAATGGGCCTGAAACTCTGAAGACCCCTGCAGTGGCACACTCCCTTCATTAAAGCCACACCTCCTTCTCTCTGTCAAATAGCACCACTCTCTTATGATCACACCTTTAAATATAAGAACCTATGGGCCACTTGTGGGCATACACCCTAAAGATGCACATTCACACTCCAAAGGCATTAACTAAATTATGTTCATAGCAGCGTTATTCATAATAGCAAGAACCTGGAAACAACCTAGATGCCCCTCAACTGAAGAATGGATTAACAAACTGTGGTACATCTACACAATGGAGTACTACTCAGCAGAAAGGAAAAATGATATCCTAAAATTCACAGGCAGATGGATGGATTTGGAGGATATCTTCCTGAGCGAGGTATCACAATCTCAGAGAGATAAGCAGGGGATGTACTCACTCAGTAGTGGACTCTAAACAAAAAAGCTAAAAGCAAAACATGTTCAAGCTGCAAACCACAACCACTAAACAGCTTGGGATCTAAAACACCTTGGACTGGCACCTTGCATGCCACTCCCCCTAGAGGAACACCTGACTCAGTCTCAATGTTGGGGGGAGGAAAGTTGATCTGCCAGGAGTGGAGGCTGAACTGAGCAATATTGGGACCTTGGGACTTCCTGCCCTTGCTGGGGGGGGGGGGAGATGGGGAGATGTGGAGAAGAGAGAGTGACCTGAGGGTGTGGGAGGGAGAAGGGACCTTGAACAAGGATGTACAGGGATAAAAAATGTGACTTTATTCATAATAATAAAAAAAGGACACACAAAAAAAGAACCTATGGGACCATTCCTATTCACATAAACACAACTGTCGTGACAGGAAGCGTGGTGACAGGCAGTCGAGCATGTTGCTAGAGCAGTAGCAGAGAGCTTAACTCTGACCCACTAGAAGGGAACAGAGAAGACTGGGCCTAGTACAGGCTTTTGAAACCTCCCAGTCTATTCCCAGTGACACACCTCCTGCACCAAGGCCACACCTCATAATCCTTTTAAAACAGTTCCACCAACCGGGGGCTAAACATTCAAATATATGAGACTATGGAGGTGGTTATTGATGTAGAAGAAACTCAAAGTCCTAGAATTGATGTTATAAAAAGTTTGTTAATAGATTTGCTTAGGAAACAATACATCACATAAAGTAGAATTTAACTAAAGGATCTCTATCTTCCCAAACCCCAGAAATAAGTAGTGTACTAGTCAGGCCTGTTAGAGATAAGCAAAATGGAGGATGCTAGTATGTAAATGTTTGTTTAAGCACCAGAATTAACCAGCCATTAAGCCCATCACCAAATGCACGCCTCTAATGCAGTAGTTCTCAACCTGTGGGTCCCAACCCCTTTGCCTTTGAATGACACATTCACAGAGGCCACCTAAGATCACCAGAAAACACAGACATTTGCATAATAATTCATAACACTAAGAAAATTATAGTTATGAAGTAGCAATGAAAAATGTTTTATGATATTAAAGGTTAGGAAGGTTGAGACCCACTGTTCTGATGAATAATTTTGGAAAGGACAGCACAGGTTCACAAGCATAGTTAAGTCCCCTATGTTCTTATAAGGAAACACACGATTCATCCAGGTGGTCAAGACAGGACTGGGTAACAATCAACTACTCAAAACAACAACAAAAAGAGGAACCCTGCTGTGCCTAGCACAGTTTTGGCAGTTTATATGTCTTCGTTGTGTAAATCTTTGATCTGCTTAAGTGGTCAGACTTGCCATCTTCTGATAATCTGTTTAAATTGTTCAAAGTGTAATCTGGGGCCAGAACCCAAAGAGACTTAAGAAGGACTGTGTTGGTAAAATGCGTAAACCTGAACTGTTTGTAAAATCTATGTTTAACACCGGCTTTGAACTGTAGCATACAGTGCCTGTTCATCTTAGCGTGTACAGTGAATTTCTCCCTGAGAAGGAGTGCTATTCTTATAGCATTCTCATTTGACCCACCACAGCCCCTACACGGTGTGAGAACTGAGGTTCTCCCTAGGAAGACAGAACTATAGTGGGATTGTATTCTGTTCTATTGTAAATAATTGTCCCACCTATTGGTTTACTAAAAAATACTGATTGGCCAAAGGCAGACAGGAAGTGTGGGTGGGACTACCAGACTAAGAAAACTCTGGTATCATCTCAGAGTAGAGCAGAGACACCAGAGAGATGCCACAGAGACATAACAATGAGACGGCAGCAGAAAGAAGCTGAAAGAGGTACTGAGCCGCATGACTGAACAAGATAAGAAAGATGAGTTAGTTTAAGGATAAAGGATTAGCAAGTTATATGCCTGGGCCCTAGGTCAATCAGGGTAAAATTAGTGTAAGCGTCTGTGTGTCTCTGTGGGACTGCTGGACTGCAGGTCAAACCTCTGCTAATAGTTGGGTGACCTTACTCCTTAGGAACTAAGAAGTTTGAAGGCATATTTTCTCCTAAGGAATGGATATTTACAAAGAATGTTTTTCATATAAATATAAAACTTCATCAAATATGCATTTGAATTGTCAAAACAGATACCTTTATTCCAGGTAGGTCGGTTGATGGCTAAAATTATACAATGGTGATTCCAGAAAGTAGGAGTGAACTTCTGACCAGTGATTCAGTGGCAAAAGTGGGTTATCATTCTCTCTCTGCTTAGTTTGATTAAATGTTGGCATCTTTTATGTGACCTGAACTGTAAACAGTTTGGAGTCTTGCACCAGATGCCTAGTCCTGGTGTAGGCTTTCTCTGTCATTGCTGAGTGTCCTGTCTGATCTGACTGTAGAGTCTTGGCTGCCACCCCCTTTAGCACACTCAGTTGCTGAGGCTGTAAAAACAAGTGACTAGAAATACTTTACAAAACAAACATAACACCTTTTTTCTAGATTGGTAGTAAGTCTCCATAACGCCCTTGCTGCCCAAAGATATTTAGAGAGCTAGAGATCTCATGGTGGCAGCTTCTAATGACTGAGCAAACAGTTCCCCACACTCTATGAACCTTGCTTTGGTTGGATTTTCTGTAGAAGGGAGGTAGTTTGAAGCAGCACTTTAATGGTTCAAGCTCACTCTGAAGTATGGGAAAAAGTATAGCACATGAGTCAGGGAGAAAACATTGGAATGGGAGATGTGTATGGAAAGAGCATTTTGCCTAACTTATACCACACACCCCAGTCTGGAAACCTTAACAAGTTTCTTAGTGTAATATTTCTTTCTTTTCTTCTTTTTTAGGGAGTGAGGGGGGTGTAGGGAGCTGGGTCGTCGTGACTGTGCCTTAAGATGGCACTGACCTCTATTCCCTCACCCCTCGTGGGAAAGTGCTCTCCTAGACATAAACAATTCCTCTCTTTCTATAACCAATTTCTCTGTTTTGGCTTGGCTTTGGACTGTGGCTTGCTACTGCGTATGTGGACCTATGAGCAGTACCTACGTGGTTTTTTTGGTTTTGAAACCCTGAGAGCTTTTAAGCTATTGAGGGGGGTCCCCCCGGGGTAGAAAAAGTAGAAGCTTCTGAGAAATGCCCGAATAAACTGTGGAAGGAAGAAGCCTGAGTGTCGTGCCTTCCTTGCTGGCGAAGTTGCTCGAGACAGGTGGGGTGGGGTTTGGGAGGATTTTCAAGACAGAGTTTCTCTGTGTAGCTTTGTAGCCTGTCCTGGAACTCACTCTGTAGACCAGGCTGGCCTTGAACTCACAGAGATCTGCCTGCCTCTGCCTCCCAAGTGCTGGGACTAAAGGCATTCACCACCACTGCTCAGTCTAGTATTTCTAAGGAACTCATATAATTATGTATAATTGCTGTGGCATAGTTCTATATTACTCATGTTTTTAAAAGTTGGGTATCAGATATTTTAAGATCTCCTTTCCATGCTGTCTCCTGCCTTGGTAATTTGTAAAGGACACTCCTAATGGAGGTCCTCTTCTAGCTCTGATTTCTTATGTTCATTGTTACACAGCCGCTGCTCGATCTGCCGTGGCCCAGCTGGATAACACCCTAAGAAACACGAGGTGAACTCCCATTCCCCCTCTGAGCACCAGGCTAGTGACATCTGTCCAGTTGACATTATCTAGTTCAGAACAACAACAACAAAAAGATACACTGGACTAAGCACAGGCTCTTCATCTCCGCATTCAGCCAAAGCCTTAAAATTCTCTGGCCCAAATAGATCATATTTACTAGAAACACAGTGAATTCTGGGACATTGGGATTGCTTTGAAGTTCCTCCTTCTAAGAGGAGGTCCTTTTATACATCACCTCGGCTCATACTGGGTCCTTGCAGCTTTTCAAAACAAGCCTAGGAAAAAAGTTTTGCTAATAAGCCACATGTACCATCAAGTTGAGAGGTCGCCTGTTTGGCCTAAAAGGTTTTGTCTATGAAAACTACCTATGGGAGGTACAAAGAGAGGTAGCCAGAGAAGAATAAACACAGCTGGCTTCAATATCCGAGTGTTGCTCTTTTGTGTGGTACCTGCCTTTGGAATCAAACAGATTAAACACATGAGGAGCATTAGGAAGAGCCTGGGACATGTGGGCATCCAACCTAGGAAGGTGGCTCCAGGGACTCTGCTTCTG